>JARFOD010078684.1:0-20090 GCA_031763545.1 Mopalia muscosa
TTTGTTGTTTTTGGTTTGGGGGGGAGGGGGGGGGGGGGTAGCAAATAAATGTCGGACAAGAAAATTAGTCATAATTTTTATGAATTCAACGTTATGAACAAAAATCGCCTCAAAGATATACTAGATAAAATATGTCTAGCTGGAAGCATCGGGTTGTGTAGTTAGACTACGCTTACCCAGTGTAAGATAATGACAGAACAACTATTCCTGGGAATATCAGTTTTAGTCACACCGCTGCTGGTTGGCGTATGTACGGTTTGCTAAACTACGTTGATATATATTAAGTTGGATTTCCTCCACCGGGGCATATTATCCTGGCGTATAGAAAGCCAGCTATGTAGTATGTATGGGCGTCATATCAAAATTATGACTAACCCTTTCGTAACCCAATGTACGGACGTTTCTATCATGAAATCGATTCGTACAAGCTTTTCTATAAAAGTTCTAAACATTGTGATATCAAACTCTTACTTATTATTCCAAACGTTTCGTACTGTGGGATTACGGACATGTTAACTCAAATGTTAACACGACATCGATACATACTAGGTTTATATACGACCGGCTAATACGGGAAGTTAGGAGAGTGTGATATCACCATGTTTATAATGTTTATAGAAAATATTGTACGAGTCAATTTCATTATAGATAAAGAAAATAAGAAACATCCATAGATCTAGACGAGGAAACACATACATAGCAATCAATCCAGACAAGAGAATAAACGAACAGGTACCAATGTAATCATGGACACAAACAAATAGTAATACATTCAGACAACATAAAATACGGCCACAAATTAGACAAAAGAAAAATAAAACACTATCAACATGCAGAAAAGGAAAATATATTAAATGTCCCAATACTGGTGACCCTACAGCAGTAACAACAGTCTCAAACCATTACCGTTGAAATTAGTATATATTGCCACATGCATGTTTAGATTGAAGGAATATGAACATTTATGTAACAAAATGCACCTCCTTTTAAACCCATCTAAACTTGTATGGACGATTTACATGAAGCCATATCAGGTTTTAATAAGTACCTTAAATTATACGCCGTTCCACAGCAGACTCAAAGTTACTATGTACACAAGCGCTAAAATGCAGCGCTTTGTTAATCTGCCAAATTCTCGATAATCCTTTGTTCTGGTATTAATATGGTATACGTGGATAAGGGGTCTTTGGACGTGCTTAAGCATACCGAGTCCATTGTCGATTTGCTTGTGCCTAGAGTTGAGTATTTCATATAGCAAAACATTCCACAGGATCAAGATAGCTGTGCATGTTAAACAGATTTTTCCTCAAGAAAAAGGCACTACTAAAAAACTCAACATTCAGTTTAATTGGTCAGTTTTAGAAAACATACACGGAAGAATGTTTACTGGGATCAAAGAAGAGCGTAAAGGCTGGTGAACAACTTTAGAAAAGAATGAAGATTAATCGAATTTAAGCTGTTCACGTATGGTGTTTGGAATCTTAACAACAGAAGAGTACTTTTCTACAGTCGATATTGTCCATGGAGATAGTTGGAACAATAGACATATAAAACAGTGCCAGGTCTGTAGCCAATATGGCACGTCCTTCGATTACATTTAGCCATATGGGAGGATCAAAACCCAGCAGAAGTGAAGCGATGATGGAAATTGTTCGCCATGATCTCAGACAGTGCAAACCCCCTAAATGGGCAGCCATTAGACAAAGGTATAACAACATGGCACATTTTGATTGCGATGTTTTATCAGACTCAGAACAAGCTACTGAAAGAGATCATTTACCAGATCAAAAGTCTACTGGCCACGCCGAACCTTACCGTGGAGCAATCACATTCGAAACAAAAAGACAGCAAATGGCGCAGGTATTAAGCATGATGGGTTCTTCGGTTTCTTCCCCACGATACTCACTAAACCACTCAAAGAACTTAAGACTTCCGACAAGGGGGTCTAGAAGGAGTCTGGACCCACAAATGTTGCCTTCTTTCAAAGAAACTGAAGGGAATCTGTCATCTCCCAGAGAGACTCTTCGCAGACGATCTTTAGTTCCGGGACATTTTATGTCCAGAACACTGAGTATCAAACGAAGAAATTCGAATAAAAAATCTGATGGGATAACTGCCAAGTCTCCAGTTCCTATTGAACACGATGGCCAGGACATTTTATCTACAGTGGCAACTCTGGTCTCTAAAAAGGTACGCCTATGTTTATCTTGCCTACAGCTTCAAATTGGAAAGTTAGTCTATCCAGAGCAGTGTTTTACCTTTTGGAAAATCGTTTTCGTAAAAGTATGGCTTTTGTATAGTTTGTTTGCATTTTAAAATTTGAGTAAGGCAAATAAGTTTGCATATGCTATGTTAGTTTCTTTTAACTTGCCTGTCCTCAAGAGTCACACTGTTTATTTGAAACTACGAGTTAGGTTGGCATGAATAATTTCACTGAAACCTCCATACGTGTTGCTGTTTAATTTGTTAAATTACTCTTCACTAAATCAATACATTTAATGGATATTTGTTCATGGTCAGATATTTAACTTGAATATCTTTATATAAAAGCATATGTGTGTAGAGGTTATATAATTGTAAAGTATTGTCGGGAATCAAAACACAAGCATGGCGCGTACCCTTGTATATGTTATGCGAATCGAAAGAGTCGAATTGACGAAAATAAGATGAAACTGTGTTTCTATTAAATGACGATTTCATTTTGTTCGCAGCCCTTTATTGAAGGCAGATTCAAAAAGCTATCCAAACTTTTAATCTTATTGCTTCGCGGCTGGAGATTACATTCCAAAAAGTAAGTAAATTGTTAATTTGAATCCTAGAAAAGTATTGTCGTATGTCGAATTTTCAGTAATGCAACTCATAATGTTGAGCCTAGTTATGAGAAATTGTGTTCTGAATATTATATTTTTTTTAAACCATATTATATAAATATTAATAAATATAAAACAATAAGCATAGAAGTTTGTATATATTTGTTTTGACTGGTATTTAACGTTGTTTTAAAGGGTATTTTAGAATAACTAAAAGCATTGCTGGCATTGATTGAATAGCGGGGAGACAACTCTTTCAAGACATCCTCAGTCTCCGTTAAATGCTTATTCATCCATCGGGGAGAAGGGCAGCCTAGAAGCAGTGACCGGTACATTGAATGGGATGCGGAAGTCCCATGTGTGTCCAAATGAACTCTTCGGTTGTTAAATTCTTAAATACCTTCAAATATTGGCTAGATATCAGAGAGTAAAGTCTGTGTCTTTCCACAGCGCTTAAACACCGTCACATTTCGTAGCGTACTATAGATTAAACACAGATTTTATATATCCACATTAAATTGAAAATCAAAATATCCTATTGTATGTTATGTTTTCAACACTATTGTGCCCAAGGGTGGTGATTTGTTCACTGTTTATGTGAATTAATAAAGTAAAGTAAGGCGATTAGTCACAAAGCTGTTTTAGATTAGATTGTTTTCTTTTGTATAACCTTGTTCTTTCTTTTGATAGAGTTCATGAGATTCTTGACGGATTTGGTTCTATTCATACGGACACCGATAATGAAGGGGAACCAACTAATCTCTTGTTTGACCTCAATGACTACAAAATTGTCAAAGAGGTCAGCATCACTTACAGAATGAAAAATAGATAATACAGAAATGTAACTTGAAACTTTTCAGAAAATACACTGTTCCATTTGATCGAATTCAATTTAGCCACAATATAGAATTTTACGTTTAATTAATTCTCAAAGACTTGTTTACAATTTTTAGTCAAGATATAAACCGTTTTGAACCTAATTAAGTTATCAAAATATGTCAATACTTAGCCAATATTCGACATTTGCATCATATGTGTGGCTTGCAGCTGATTGCTGATCAGAGTAAAAGGGGCACAACTCTTGTACACTTAGTGCACACTATTGTACGAAACGACTATTCCCAATACGGATTAAATACGAATGATTGTAATGCACTTATTGCTTGTTTCTGGTTTCAGGAAAAGGTGTCGCTCGAAAACCAAGAAATTTTACGCAGACGTCCAATAGATAGATCGGAAAAAGAAATACAGACGGTATATGCTATTTTCTATGCAATACGGTTAAAGTTCAACTCATACGTTAATTCCCTTCAACGTCCTACTGGCGCCGAATAACTATCTGAGCTTAGTGGATATTAATCCTATGACTCTACATCTACTTAACGCAGAATATTATGTTACCATTTTCTTTTATAGATTTATTTTGGTGAAAACATAAACGAAATGATAATGAAACGTATGTAGTAATAATATATCCAAAATCTATTAAAAGAACAACATCTTAAATAAAAATAAAAACATACTAATTATGTTGAAATATCTATGCTCAAAGACATTAAGTGAATTGTGAGTTCTGGGCTAGCGTTAATCCGAAACCTAAACTTAAAACTAACCCTTATCATAACACATAACCTTACACTAAACTATTAGATAAACCAGGGACTAATAGTAAACGTTATATCTTGCCTGACGGACCTCCCATGACGTTGGTCCCTGTTCATCTCAGTACTTTACAGTATGCGATATCGCCTTTTTGTGAAAGGTTTCAATTATTAAATAAAATTTTATTTAGGGTTTCAATATTTATTGTATATATTGTAGTTATTATTTTACAGCTTGTGTCTTCCTTTAGGAACTATCGATCCATTCTAACTTATCCTCACAAAATGCAGCGATTGATTGCTGAGCGGTGCTGGTACGAATCGTAAGTAGATTATCAAGTTTTAAGCTGAAACCGAGCAATTCCTATTTTATTAAGCGGTTGAACATGCAGGTCACATGATCAGACTAGTACACTTACCACTGTAATATAGCGCCTTTTAACTGATCTAATGATTCCCGCTTTGTTGTTATGGGTCAGATGATCTTAAGAAAAGACCTAACTAGTATTGTATTTTAAAAAATATTAAAAACACAATCACCTAAGTCACATATAATACAGTGAGCTTTCGTTTAATATGGGCATTAAACATTTTCCAACTATAAATACGCATTGTGTGCACATTGAGGATTACCATTCCCCACAATGTTATTTTCGTGTAGTGCTTTTAATAGTCAATGTTACTGTAAGGATTAAGTGCATGCAGCTGATTAAAATAATTATGATGTTGGCTATCTACCATTTGTACTGACTGACTAAAAGACGGACAAAAGATAAGCTACTCAGCTTCTTTATACAGGCTGCATGCCGCCGTAATTCTGTGAACCCTTCGGAAATCATAAGATATTTAACAGGGTCAAAGCTACAAGGTAAATGGTGATTGAATCCAAAGGAAAAACTAACTTGTAAACTTCTTGTAATTGTGATCTGTTCGAATCTTCGCCTCTCCCGCTTCGACGTCACTCGAGAAAGTCAGCCGACTGCCCAAAGTCTGAACAACCACGGGCATTTCCGTACCGTAAATAATCTCTGATGGAGAGCGGTTCGTTTCAGAGAAGGTACTGGTATGGATTTACTTTCATCATATGACCGAGTTATCGACGATTTTACCCGAGAAACAGACTCGTTTGATGCGTCTCTTTTTATACAAATCCGCTGAGTTCTTTGGTTGATTTCCACGCTTCCATGGGCACAAAACATCCGGCGGTTAACATTACACGTTTTCGTGTAATATTATTGCTTCAATTCACCTCCGAGATAACTGTACCAGTACGGAAAGTCTCGAAGGATGTTCCGACATGCCGACTTCTGTGTGTCTTCTTATTGACTAGAAATCTGAAGAGAACAGCCTAGTCTTCGTGCACAGCAAACAACAATAGACACTCTTATACTGTAGAATTTGGCAATTAAATAGTATAAGAAAGGGGAAATTTATGCTGTTTTCGACACTGTTCGTCGATTTGTTAAACGAACTTCACCCTGAAGAGGATGAGTTGTCGTTCTTACTTTAGAATCGGTAATGTACGCGTCGGAAGGGAGACAATTTGTGATAAATGTAAATATAAGTTCTTTAAGTGGTATTTAGAAGCTGGGTAACATAAAACTAATAAGAAATCCATATGAATTTTAAATGTAAATATGATAAAAAAAATATATGTTCCCAATGTGCACCCTTTCCTATTTCATTCTATTTAAGTAAAAAGTGTTGGTACTTATACAAGAAAAGGATTGACATAAAAAGAAGAAAAAATGTGTTATATAACCAATTAATACATGTTGTCAAATTCGCGGCAGATTTTTTTTTTTTTTTTTTTTTTAGGCGGGTGGTGGGCTGTCAGACTTTTTAAATCACTTAATTGATACTTCTGCTACGAATTGATATAATATATTATGATATAAAGGCTGATATTGCACCAGAATTACTGAATTCAAATAGGAAAAATCAGTGCCGTCCTCCGTGACCGAAATGATGGCATTTACTTTTTTATGCCATGTAGCGCTGATTGTCCCCACTACAATATGCATGTAAAAGAAATAATATACATATACACAAGCGAGCTAATTGGACCAGTAGATAAGGTGTCAGATATCGTATTGTAGTAAGACCGGATTACACGAATCTGGCAGGACACCAGACTACACTACAAAAAACTAGATTATTCTATTTTGTCAACAGAAAAAACTGGATAAATTTAAAGGATATAATCTCTCTTTGGAGTTTCAAAAAAATCCTGATCCTCAGGTAAGTCAGTGAGTTACACCATCTGGCTTCAACAATCGCGGGGCTGCTTTTTACCAGGTTTCCTCCCGGTTTCCATTGTAATAAGGCAAGGAACCGTATAAAGTGGAAAATTGTCATCATATAAGTACGACATTAAAATCCTTACCGCTAAGCAAAGTGATTACGTACTTGCCGGTCAGAACAAGCTTAAATTTACAAAACACAGAAAAAAGGTCTCAATGGTCTGAATTGCTTCATCCTACTTTTTGCAAATATGACTTCGAGTTTTACAGTCAAATAGATTGTTCGATGAACAATAGTTTAAGTCCAACAATGAAGCCATTCGAAAGTGAGCTATAACAGCCCCTAGTGCTCATCAACATCCATGTGGCGGTGCCTTTAGTTTTTGGAAATATATAAAACCCAAAAAACAAATAATAATAATAATATCACCACAAAAATCTCACTTATTATTTGGCCCCTTGGATTATGCTTGTATTAAAACTGTACAGAATATCTCACTTATTATTTGACCTCATGGGATTATGCTTGTATTAACACTGTACAGAATATCTGCTTCTGACACTTTACTACAGCTGTGAATGCCCAATGGTCTTTCCTATTACATGACCATATAGAAAATCCTTTACTTTGAGGTTTTGGATTCAGGTTGTTTTTTAGGATATATATTGCAAAAATCATTGACTATGTTCAGTTTTCTGTTCCGTTTAAGTAAAGTGCTATGACTAACGTTGGCATATCAAAGCCAACCTTGTAGATGACCATCGGTACCGGGTCAGATATAGCAACGCTGTTACATCATAATAAAGTAATTATGAAAAGATACATGTTCCAGATGGGATGGTTCATGTTGTAACAGTGTTTCTGTGGATAATATAAAATAATAGAATGATTCGTAATGACTGTCTCATGTATTCCAGATATGGTGCTAAGAAGGTGTTGGTCAGGGAAGGTCACCCACCAATGAGATTTTATTTCGTCCTTTCTGGTTCAGGTATGTTTCAAAAACAATAGATTCTATGCTGTGAAATACATGTATATGCATCCTGAAGAAGCCAACAGATATTGTACTAAAATGTCAAAAATCTTAATCCACGGTGCTCCTTCAGAAAATGCCAACCTCGGTACTTTTGATAGTTATTACATCAATTGTAAAAACGAAAACAAATGTAGAAACCGGATAAAGCTCACAGAACTGACGTAAGAGTAGTCCTGACCAATGCCCCTAATTTTTTTTTTTTTCTTGGTGCATAACACCCATGAAAATTGCAAGGCCTGTCTTGCTAGAAAACTTTATGGAATATAATTGACATTTGTTCAACTAATTACCATAATATAACAAGGCGTGTCGGGATATTTTGGAGGACATTTAGGCACCTTCTGGAATATCAATTTAAGTTTGCAGGCTGAAAGCCATCACGAAAGTTGCCAGGGATAATATGTTTGTAAGACGTTATGGAATATTAATAGAAGTTTGCGTGGCTGACAGATATCTTATTGTATTAAAGACTTGATTAATTTTTGCAGCTGTTGTCTGTGTTATGGACGATAATTCCCGGCTGAAGACCATCGTGGAGCTCGGGCGAGGGGACTCGTTTGGTGAGCTGGCCATCATCAATCGATCAAACCGCCAGTCCACTGTCATCTCACAGGATCATATAGAGTTGTTATGTCTGACTGATAGTGTAAGTTTAATACACGGAAGAAGATCTATCAATAACCGTATATGTTAAGACAGAGACTTTGCATAAAGCTCCAAGCAAACTTGTCCAATAGCTTATCCCAGCTCCACGTTCCCTTATTTTACACGCTCCGTTGTTGGTATATGGTGGCTGAAATGAAACGTAATTCAGTGCAATAACATGGAACATTCGAAACAAGCAACAATACAGCTACTGTCTTAGACTTTTTTTTTTAGTTTTCCATATATAGTATTCATGTCTGGTTATTGGCCAAAAGCGGCATTATATATAAGAAATATACAAGTATACAACGTCAGTAATTTATTGTAATATAATGCCCAGAGGCCAGTTGCTCGAAAGACGATTAGCCGCTTACACCAGATTAAATCGATAATACCGGGTTAGCAATAGAACTACAACATGGCGTGACGTCATTTAATAGAGGATTAAATTTAAATTTAATTGCTTTGAGCAACCGGCCCCAGGTGAATACACACACATAAGCATGGGCATTACCTTTTATTTAGAAGTCTGTAGGTTACCCATAACAACTCAAGATTAATATCTATCTAGAATGTTGTATCTGGGAGTATATCTGCAACTGAGATGATTTATAGGTTTTAAACAATCGGCATTCCCGAGGTATTTATATGTTAACACATATTTGGTTAAATATAAGATACTTCGGTGAATTAGAGATTATCGGTACATTTTAAAAGTTAAGTTTTTTGCATTTATCATTTTAGGATTTTGTGGACATTTTTATGTCTGGCGGATTAAACGACCCAAACGACCCTTTTTTGAGGTAACAGATATACACCATTTTATTTCTTAAACTTAAAGGAAAGTGTAAAGTGGTAAACCAAGTCTGAAACCATTAAAATCCATTAAACCAAAATTGCTTAAGTATATATTTGCACTATACATAGCTGTTAGAGATTGAACTACCATACTGGATAAGTGTCGTTTGTACCTTTGATAGGCGTTAGAGATAGAACTACTGGATAAGTGTCGTTTGGACCATTGATAGGTGTTACAGGTAGTGATACTGGCTAAGTGTTATTTGCACCATTGCTAGGTGTTAGTTATATAACTACTGAATAAGTGTCGTTTTACCAATAATAAGTATTAGAGATAGAACTACTGGATAAGTGTCGTTTTTACCATTTATGGGTATTTTTGTACGTTTTCATTGCAATGGTAGGTGTTAGAGATATAACTACTGGATAAGCTTAATTTATTATCATTAAGAGGTTCTGGATTAAAACGAACATTAAGTATGTCTTAAGTATTAAGTTTGTGTCTGCGCCACATGTTTGTGTAAGGAATAGAACTATTGGTTGAGTTTGTGTCTGCACCAAATGTTTGTGTAAGGATTAGAACTATTGGTTGAGTTCGTGTCTGCACCACGTGTTTAGGGTAAGGATTAGAACTATTGGTTGAGTTTGTGTCTGCATCACATGTTAGTCTGAAGATTAGAACTATTGGTTGAGTTCGTGTCTCCACCACGGGTTAGTGTGAAGATTAGAACTATTGGTTGAGTTCGTGTCTGCACCACATGTTAGTGTGAAGATAAGAACTATTAGTTGAGTTTGTGTCTCCACCACGGGTTAGTGTCAAGATTAGAACTATTGGTTGAGTTCGTGTCTGTACCACATGTTTGTGTAAGGATTAGAACTATTGGTTGAGTTTGTGTCTGCACCACATGTTTATGTAAGGATTAGAACTATTGGTTGAGTTTGTGTCTGCACCACATGTTTGTGTAAGGATTAGAACTATTGGTTGAGTTTGTGTCTGCACCACATGTTTGTGTAAGGATAAGAACTATTGGTTGAGTTTGTGTCTCCACCACGGGTTAGTGTGAAGATAAGAACTATTGGTTGAGTTCGTGTCTGCACCACATGTTAGTGTATTGATTAGAAATTTTGGTTGATTTTGTGTCTGCACCACATGTTTGTGTAAGAATAAGACATATTGGTTGAGTTTGTGTCTGCACCACGTATTACTGTAAGAACTAAAACTGCCATCGAGTTTGTATCTGTATCATGTGCTAGTGTTCGTATTATAACTACGAGTCGAGTTTGTGTCAGTACCATTAGATGTTAGGATTAGAATAACTGACTGGGTGGGATGAGATGGAATCGGGTCGCATGTCTAAATGTGCATGTGTCCGCCTTTTATGCATGCATGATTTGACAGAACGTGGCCCCATTGACAGCCACAATCTAATAACAATTCAACCGTTTCCATTAATGTGAAACAATATTGCATAGCCGGAATGTTAATACCAGAGATAAAATCCATGTTATTTGTATTATCTTTATAAAATATGTTTAAGATCTTTATGGTATATGGAAGACTGGCCGTTAGAGATTCTAATCGAACATCCCGGCAAAGCATTGATCAATTATTTCCAGTAGGTATTCATGGTGTGTTTTTGCTAGCATCTTCCAGTGTCCATGGTAATAAGATACAGACCTGGAAGCCAAATTAAACGAACAAACCAGACAATAATGTTATTCACTTAAACTATTATTTCTGGATAACGAGTATTTTGTCACTTGTACCTAAAATTAAATCTCCTTTGCCAATTATATTCATGACCATCTTGTGTTCATTCGTTAACTTACTTACTTATTCAAAAACACTAGTTTCTTTCTGGTGCGGCGGCGTTGAATTCGAAGAGGTGTTAGTGTTAATATACACAATTTATACTGTTTTAACGCTTTATTATAGTCAACTCACCTGATGTATTTCGGTTTAAGAGAGAACACAGTGTTTTAATGTAAGATTTGTTATATATCTGATCTATAAAGTTTATTTCTGTTTTGGACAGAACATAGTGTTCGGATATAGGAGTTGGTTTTGTTATAAAAGAACACAGTACTTGATATAAGATATATTTCTGTTTTAGCAAGAACACTGTTTTTTTTTATATAATATTTGTTTCTGTTGAAGAAAGAGCAGAGTGTTTTTATATAATATTTGTTTGTGTTGAAGAAAGAGCACAGTGTTTTGATATTAGATTTGTTTCTGCTTTAGACAGAACAGTCTTCTGATATAAGATTTAATTTGTTTTGGTTTTAGAAAGAATACAGTATTAGTGCCTGACAGCAGTATCAGTGATTGGCTATATATCATCAAATCGGTACGGTTATTATTTCTCCTAACTTATTTATTTCCTTATCAATACAAATGATGCCTTTTCTAACTTTTAATTTGAAGTTTTAAATTTAATTAAATAACAATCGTATTCATTTTTATATTGCCAGGGAAGTTGTGAACTATTGAAATGTTTGAAGAAAGGAGTGATTAAAAAGGCTAAGCCGGCTCGCAAATTTAAAGAATTTCGCCAGAAATGTAAGCTTCAGGAATGTTAATGTTTATTATATTATATATCTTTCTCAATAGTCATTGTACTCGCAACATCTTAGGAATATCAGTAATCGATACCATCCCGAATGATGTCCCTTAATGTCGCTACTAGACAGCATGCAGACTGTGGTTTACGTAAATATTGTGGCTATCTTTTCTTCTAAACAATTTAATAACTGAACAAACAAAAAATTCAAAAATAAATTTTTAAAATATTAAACCCACAGAATTGTGAAGGTGTGTTCTTTCCACAGCTACCTGAAATGCCGCTGAATGTGACGTAAAATAATAATCAATCAATATATTTGAGCGTCCGCCGGTTGTCAAAAATTGTACGCATGTGCAATGGGCGGCCTATTCACAGGAAGTACACTTCTTGTATTCTAACATACACGGTCACTTCCTCAGTATAAACCCTTCGACTTTGTCAGCTACGGAAAGTTCATAGTGGTAAAGAACATTCTGATTTACACTTTACATTTGGATGATGCATGGTTTTTTCCATATATTTTTTTTTTTGACACTGAATATACATTCGGAGTATTTTCCTAATTAGATTGGCACGTATTTCTTGATTTGTGTTTCAACATTTGACACACAGCAAAGCATATCATGTTTCTGTATATTTTTGATTCGATTAGTTTTAGATAACCTACGAGAAGAAGACCCTCGATATTTGAACCAAGAACAGTTACTACAATTAAAACTAGAGAGACAAATGGAAACAGTCCAAAAAGATACACAGCGATTGAGAGAAAAACTCCCTGAAATAAACGTACCGACAACCGAAACTTACAAACAATTAGCTTTTAAGAGACAGGTGAGTACGAATTACTGGGAGGGAGTTGGCCAATAATCTTTTACATATTTCAATAATATCACAATATTTCAACTTTTATACCTCAATGTTAAGCATGTTTCTGTGGGCAAAGTCAAAAAATGGAATTACCGTATATAAAAATGGATACTCCCACACAATTGTATTTTTTTCGAAAATAGTTATTTAATATTAAATAACATTTAAAGGTTTCAAACGGTTTTCCACTTACAAAAAGGACAGTTCTACTTATTAAAGGAGCGTTACTCAAAAGTGTCAATAGGGTATGTTTGAATAAGAGCTCTATCTCTAACATCGTTGAAACATCTTCCGTTATATTTACAGCCGTCCGAATTGGTTAAGCGGAAACCCGAAAGAGAAAAGTCTCAGTTGGAGCGTTTAATATCACAGGTTTGTGATTGTAGTTTTAATACTTATTATTAAAAAAAATATTGTTGATAAATTGAGTCCGCCGCCCATCAGGTATATGAGCGAGTCACATGTTGCGGGGTTGGTTTCATCCCGCTTTTCCAGCGTAATAAGGCTGTGTATGGTGTGAAGTAGACAATCCGTCGTCATATAAGTGAAATACCCTTGAGTACGACAGTAAACGCCAAACAAAATTATAAATTAAAAACGCTTAAGTCCGAGCTACACCACGTAAGCACGTCTTTTGACTGGCTTTCGACCCTCGTACCGTGGCCTTTCTAAAGCGGTATGAAGCACGAGCAAATGTTTAAGTGGAGTAGGTGTTTTTAATTTATTTAATGCAGCTCATGTATGAGTCTTCAACAGTATAATAATTGGAATATTATTGCAACTTTACATGTATGAATTGGAAATTCATACTCGATTTCTCTGATTTCGTCCACTGGCACTTCCATATAAATGAAAACAGTTCAGGTCGTAAACCAATTTGGTGTCGTCTTCAAATTAATTATCCGATTGTAAAAGACCTATTGTATGGTTAACGTCAGTTATCTAGCTTTAAATCCATGAGCTAAATGTTCTTCAACAGACATAAATGATGTATCGAAATAATAATGCCTGTCATTTGTGTTTTGTCTGTTAGACTGTTCTTAACTGGTTGACATGGTCATTATAAAATCTGTCAGCGTATATACGAGTTTATTATTGGTACATCAAAGACAGTTTTCCGGTGCTATAACCACTCTGTGATTGCCCATCACCCTGATGTGGAAAGTGTGACCGTGGATAATGTTGTGTTTAGCTGGTATAAAGACCGTATAAAGACTGATTACCAGCAAGTCTGCGTGATCAGATGCTATCACTAATGTTTAGTTTAGATATAAAAAGTCGATTTTCTTTCTTCTTTTGTAAATCACATAGAGAACTTTAAATAAATAGGAATTGTCCATTGCTTTACAAAACCGAATGTAAAATTTGTATCATTTTTGGCTCGTCAGAAACCAAACGGAAAACCCACCAGAGCATCGCGATTAACATTAAAAATGTCAAAATGATACTTAATTTTTTAATTTTAATTATGTAAGTCCATATTTTGATATTTGACTAAAATCTAAAACCACCCCAAAATGTTTTTTTTTTTTTTTAATTCAACATTTCCTAGGACCAAACGATCAGATATATGTACATTTGCTGAATCTCAATATTTACGCATATATACCCAAATGCGACAAGATAAAACACGAAACCCAATAACACAATGTATTCACCATTCTATTTTTTATTTTTTACAAATTTTTTTATAAGGTGTTTTCGCTGATAAAACCGTCTTGTGGTATCCTTATTTACAAATGGAAACCGCTAAGCGCAGACGTGGAACTTGCTTTGCGGTTGGTAACTCACAAAAAAGATACCGATATTAATGAACAGTGCTCGAAAGCCAGATTGAAAATATTGTAGACACGCGCTTACCAAGCATAAATCAATGAACAGGGTTACTGTATTTGATTGATCTACATCATCTTTTGATTGGTGATTTTCGGAATAGTGGGATGTTATCTGTTTTCTTTTCACCAAAGGACACCTTTATGAAAGATAAATTAATTAGGGTTTTTGTCTTGATATATCCATTTAATTGGGACCCCAAAGGCAATATCCAGCTTTAGAGCACTATACATTGAACATCACAGAACTGAGCGAGAGGAGAAAGTGTCACCGACATCGTCACTTTGAGATCCATACTTCTAACAGACATGTCAGTGGCCCTTGTTAATAAATAAAAATAGAACGCCCTTTTATCTACTAGATCGTGTGCCAGGTCAAGCAGACAATATCACAAGCGACATGATGGTCTGGAAATGTCTCTAGCGGAAAATCGGCAGTTGTTCTTGATATTTTAAAATAAGTGTGAGTCAGACTTTAATCCGTTAATCCCTATGATGTGTTAAATCTCTTATTATTATCAACCTGTAACAAAATGCAGATATATCGTATGATAAACAATTTGAAACTGTATTGAATATTTTAAAAGAAGAAAGGACCAATCGGACACATAAGTTAATCACAAGCATCTCCCCTGTCTATTAAACGGAATGTGCACATGAATCTGAATAATCTGGGCTTTAAATGGTATACTTCTTTGACAAAACACAGAATATCTGGTTACGGTTTTTTCACTTTGATATTCGATAGGAGATGGATAGTAAGGACAATATATGTTTGTTTGTTTGTTTGATTGGTGTTAAACGTTGTACTCACTTATTTCACTTATATGACGACGGATAATCCACTTCATACGGCTCCTTGTCTAATTACGGTGGAAAACCGGGAATAAACCTCGTAAAAACCACCTCGCAATTGGCGGAGCCACATCGTGTGACTCTTTCATATACCTGAGGATCAGGATTTTGTTGAAACTAAAAAGAGAGATTATATCATTGACATTCGTCCAGTTTTTCTGTTAACAAAATAGGATAATCTAGTTTTTTGGTATTTTAGTCTGCTGTCCTGCCTTATTCGTGTAATCCGGTCTGACTACAATGACGATATCTGACACCTTATCCACTGGTTCAATTAAGTCGCTTGTAGTATAAAAGGTGGACTCGATCCAGTAACGGTTAATCGAAATAGGATAAGTTGGGCAGTTCAATGGGAAAACAGGTATATTGTATTATTGCGAAAGTTAAAGCCCAAAGAAAATTCGGTGTTAAGATGGATATTGAAGGGGCTAGCTATAACAGCTATTAATGTATGATTTATTCTCTATCGATTTACTCATAAACTTTGATGATTCCTCAGAAGCCGCACATGGGAGTATCGAACCGCGGACATTGTTTAGCCCAATCAAATTCCCCAAAACCAGGTAAGCTAAAGTGATTTAAAGCTTTGCCCAAAGCCATTCTTGCAGACAATTTGCTGTTGGAGATGGCACTTAAGCCGACTTTTGCATGGAATATTTATCATCTTTTCTCTTTGTGAAACTGACATTTTATCAATCTGATTGAACCTCAATCATCTAAGAATTAGCCGAGTGTTGTGTATTCTTTGGGTCCGGTGTTTATCTCATACAAACGGTGGTGTGGGTCTCACGAAAGGTTTTGTTGTCCAATGAAAGGCCAGATAACAAAGTCCACCAGCAAACATCATCGGTTCGACATGATCGAGTTAGTCCAGTAATGATGAGAGGCTCTGTGATGACGCATGGTCGATCAGCCAAACCAACCAAAAGAAGCTGTCTGCTATAGAGCAGCACAATACCGGGTATTAAATTTATTAATCTAAGTTTAATAAGACATAATGAGTTATCGTCAGTGTTAAAAAGCTTATCCCAGATTCGTATTAAGTAGAAACAGTTCATGCATATACATCTTGTACAGTGAAACAACATAACTAAATATAAATAAATGTTGCCGTCTTTTCAAATTACTTTGTTCTATTACATGTCGGATATTTTATTTCTGCAGCAGATGTGGGTGAGATAACAACGTTTAACGATAATATATTAATACGACAAACCGGACATGAAGACAAAGAGAGTAGGGATTTAGTTAGGAGAGGAGCGATCAACGTGAAGAGACCTCAACAGGTAGTTCTTGAAATTCAGTGTTTGCATACATTATTAAACATTTCTATAAGTTTGTTATTCTTCATTACAATAAGTTTGTGGGCCCAATTTGTATCGAAAAACTTTAAGAAGATACAGGCGATTTTGTCCTGTTTTTTTTTTCTTCGTTTTAATCAAATTGTTATTATCTCGAGATGTATGTAGGCTAGGTATAAAAATCCGAGATCAAAATTTTTCCATAAACTTGTATCTTGAGAGTTTCTGTACCATAAGCTATTTCATTTATTGTTTACCAACTGGTTTTTTTCTTCCAAGCCCCTAGGGACTTTATTCCCGCCATGCTATTTAATATTTATTATATTTATTATTAATCTCAATATTGTATATATATGGTGAATAAATGAAAATGAAATGAAATGAAAATGATTGGTTGAAATCAATCGACATTCCTGTGCCGGTATGAATATTTTGGGGAAATTATATGAAGCTAGCGCTTACGTAGCAGGATTTTGTTTAAACTGGGTGATGACACTGATTATGTGGCCTTTCATATTAAAAATATCCGCGGGGGGGTGAGGTTTATTTTTAGGAAGTTTTTTCGTTTCAAGTATCTGTATTTACCTTTTTATTTTCATTATTTGCCCATATAATATTTGAAATAGTATCTCCAACCTACGAAAGTTCATTCATATTAGTATTTCATTTATTTCTTTTGTTTTAATTTTAGGAATACAGTTTTTCTCCGAACTCAGTCTTTGTTGAGGTTGGAATTTTAACAAAGGGAGATGTGTTTGTAAGTCTAATTTTGATGCGAGAATTACGCCAATTTTCCTCTTATCATCTGCAAGTTAATGTTTTTTCTATAATATATCTCATTCATATAGCCTTGTTTCCGAAATAAAAGTATCATTATAGTATTAATGTGAGTTGCTTTGCAGCAGGTTTAGAACTGTTCGGTTTTCTTATGTGAGATAAGTGCAAATAAATGAAACTGTTTGCCGCATACACATTTTCACAAGCTCTCGCACTTTCCTTTGTATGGCCTATTATTCCAAATACTCGGAAAAGTCAATGGCTTCATAAATTGCAATATTTTTAATGCTTCGTGACGTGACAGTGTTTCCACTGGATGGTGTTATATGATCTCTTTTAAGAAGACTGAAGGTTAACTGGTCACATATGGTATAGTGGTTGACGGGGGGTACGCCATTAGAAAGCTGTGTGGGGCTTGGGATTGAAGAGAGCGGGCACGCTGATTGATAGCACAAAACTCCCCCAGGGACATCGGGTTAAGTCGGGTATTAAATTGATTATTTCAGGGTCTCCACGAGTTGGTCTACCAACATCAGCCGAGTATGTGTCTGGTTAGCCAGGGAGCTGAAGTAGTCCTGATCAATAAGAGTTTTTACCTCCAACACGCTCCAGAGTCCTTAATACGAAAGTTAAGAGGGAAGGTAAGCCGATTATAGCCTCTTTGCTCAAAGTGGAAAGTATCCTCGAAAACTACTACCGCCCCGATCTCCTCCATTTAAACAAACAAATAAGCACTCGCCCTTCCGTTACAAATACACACTATGAATCGAGTCCTGATCACGTGATTTGATGAATCTCCCTAAATCACATGAGATTTGAAATACGGGATTTTCAAACGAATAAAATGATGTTGTTACTGTCATATAATATTTACTTGAGTCGATTCGAAGACTTCGAACGAAGTTTCTACATTTTGTCAAATCATTGCCTCTACAGCAAACTATATAATTATAATGACTTTTTCAGGTTATATCATTTCCGGCAGAGCACAAACTCCAAGATGCTCTAGACGCAGACATGGCGTGGGCATACACAAGAAAGAAGTCCCTTCGGCAGTCGATAGAACGTTTGCAGTGCAAAAAAGTTGATGTGAACGATGCTCGGACTCGATATCCAAAGACTAGGCGAAGCAGTCCTGATTGACGATTTGACTTTGACTAATAGCTAAATAAAGAAATCCAGCAATGGCAATCAAACCAAATTACCAACAATTTTTCCAAAAAGGCTTATCAGCCGAAAAATTGCAATGTGAAACAAAGTGTAATAAAGTATTTTAGTAATCTCATCTGCTGGAATTTTTATTTTTTCAAAGTTGTCTTAGGTTTAATGATTCTTCGGCTGGGAATAAATAAAGGTATAACTAAATATTTTGAAATGTATAAAACTCACGCAGTTTGCTTGCCATTTTTGTTGTTATTAAATATGGTAAGTCTCTCCAAGGGGCTTGTCAGTGGGTAATGGTGTTACTGTGTTTCCCTTCTAGACGCCCAAACAAGTGCTATTTTATGCAACCATATCTCCCAACAAGACACTTCCAGTACTTCACAAGTGTTACTCACCATTTCATAATGTTATCTTGGAATCCGGACAAACTAGATGTTAACCCATGGACAAGGGAATAGTTTTACTTTCATAGGCTAAAGCGTACCGATTTCAAATAATTGATATTGCTAACCAGTATAAGTGATGGACGCCTATCTTAAAAGATATGCAACAGCTTCAATTGATTTATCTCTTGTCCTAGCATTGACACTTTACGTTTGGTTTAAGCAAAAATCTAGATCCCAGAATTACGTTTGGAAACAATTTCTGATCGATACGAGCTTAATTCGCGACCAGCTGTTGGCGAACTGAATCATATTAACCCGCCGGGCCTGAAAACCAACAGCTCCAAGGTTAACAGTTGTGAGCAATCCGATTGGTTAAAATCTAACGCTCCTAGTCTATCTGTCTTGTGGTATCGGTTTCGACCAGACATAGTAAGCATGCCAGGATTGCTCAGCAATTTAATAAAGATCTTAAATACCAGGAACTCGGAATACAGATGATGGATAATGAAGACTGGAGATTAACTAATAAGCCACCCCAAGGAGTGATGTGTGCGTGTATGGATTAATAATTTATAATCTGTATAATCTGATGTCACATCCAAGTCTTACAATTAACAGATGAACGATATTTTTTCAATATTTTTTTTAATTTTATTTATTTATTTATTTTTTTTGCTCTGCGTTAAAGCCGAATTAATGTATCATTCAGTCTTATCTTATGTTGATGATTAGAACTTCCCAGTGTCACTTCAAATTCTCCACAAGATTAATTGACCTGGGTTTTAACTATTTAGTTTATTTTGAATAGTACATAACGGCGTTGGAATGTCTAAAAGTAAGGCTTAATATATAACAATTGTAAACAACAAAAAAGCTCAGAAACTCGTAGCTTTGATTATTTTTTCCCATTCCCCAAATTGTCTTCTTAAACGCTTCTTTCGTGTTTCGATATAAAAACATTGGTATAACTTAAAGGAGGTTAAAGGAAAACACTCTAAGGGGCAAACATTATAGATTTTACCCTGATGGAATAAGAATCACGCTTGCAAAAAATTCAACGCCAAAGACAATATACAAATGTCTTTCAGAACTTCCTGCAGAATGGTTAAATACTTTGGCAACTGATGACCTCCATGATTTTAACGCGTGTCAGACAATACACACTTGACTATCTCCCTTGGAGAATAACTGATTTTTCATCATTACAAAA
>JARFOD010078695.1:0-16013 GCA_031763545.1 Mopalia muscosa
AGCTCAGGTAACTGCCATTACATCCCCTTTCTTTCTATGTACCTCTAATTCTGTTAGAAATCTGACCATTGGTTCCCCTTATCTCCAGCACTGGAGGCAAACAACGAAGCTCAGGTAACTGCCATTACATCCCCTTTCTTTCTATGTACCTCTAATTCTGTTAGAAATCTGACCATTGGTTCCCCTTATCTCCAGCACTGGAGGCAAACAACGAAGCTCAGGTAACTGCCATTACATCCCCTTTCTTTCTATGTACCTCTAATTCTGTTAGAAATCTGACCATTGGTTCCCTTTATCTCCAGCACTGGAGGCAAACAACGAAGCTCAGGTAACGGCCATTACATCCTCTCTCTCTGTATGTACCTCTAATTCTGTTGGAAATCTTTCCTTGTGTTTGTTATTCTCATCAGTTGATTGCTGATTTATTGGTGTGTATCACACTGACTGTTGAAGCCATGGTTTTAGGGAGGCTTGCCGGCTATGGATTTCGTGCCTCACACTGAACACTTACATGTTGTGTTTTATGTAACCAGATGCTGAGTGCTGTGATATTTCACTTACATACAGGCTGATTGAGCTAGTAAGAGTAAGAGTGCATACATTTAATTGCACCATAAAACTGCAAACAAACCAATAAACCCATGGTTTAGATAGCAGTTTGATTGCCAGTTACTTGTTCTGCATTGTAAACTAAGCCACGATTGCCAGTTACTTGTGTTGCATTGCAAACTAAGCCACGATTGCCAGTTACTTGTTCTGCATTGCAAACTAAGCCACGATTGCCAGTTACTTGTGTTGCATTGCAAACTAAGCCACGATTGACAGTTACTTGTGCTGCATTGCAAACTAAGCCATGATTGACAGTTACTTGTGCTGCCTTGTAAACTAAGCTATTGGTAGGTTTACACTATGTTCCCGGCGGTCACGACAGCCCTGTTTGCCCTAAACGTAGTGTGCCGTGGGATTTTGGTATTTTTTTCTCCGCAGTCAAGTTTTGTTAGGTCCGGCTAAGTTTTCTCATGGTCTGTTATGGTATCCGCGATGGACCGTGGGAGGAAAGGAGCTGATGAGTCCCGGAAGCTGAGGCGCAGTATGGTTTGGCCCGAGGTGTACCACTAATGTCAGTACGTTCCCTCCCGGTCTGTGACGTTCTGATGGGATCCCTCACGTTTCTAACGTTCTAATCAAAGTCTGTTCTACGCACGAGACGTGTACACCGGGCAGCTTCTGAGCAAGTTTGCGCCCACGGTATGAAAAGACCTAATAAGCCATGTTTTGCCCAACCCGTCCCCCTGCGTTGTCTCACGTCCATACCGTTTTGTCCACCGTGGCCATAAACGTGATTGCCGTGGACGCCGGGAACATAGTGTAAACCTAGCATATGATTAGTATTTGCTAACACCAGATTAGGCTTTGAGCAACTGTCTCTTCCTGTATATTACCCAGACATGTTAACAAAACCCCAACAATGTAATAGACTAGGAAATATTCTTGTAAGTGTTACAACTGTCAGAGTACCATACTAGTTTGTCAAATTTTTATTTTTTGGCCGATGGCCTTGGCTTACTGGTAAGAGTTAGTGCTGACTAATCCTCCTGCAATAAACTGTCTACATTTTCAAATGTGTGTCTGTTGACCATCAGCTGAATGAGTGAGTTACATGTCTGGTAATCACAGGTTTTTTTTTTACAAGGTTTCCTCTTGTATTTGAGCGAGGAACAGTCTGACGTGAACAATACATCCTCATATAAATGAAATATCCTTGAGTACGACCTTAAATCCTCAATGAAACAAACAAACAAAACAAATCTTTCTTTTTTGTTTATGTGGAAAAGTGCCAACTAAGGTCTCAGCTTGAAAATAATAATAACTCTGCTGTTTATTTGTATTACAGGGTCAAGTTCACATTGAGATTAGTTTTGATGACCTCCTCAGCACAGGGTCGGAGAACTCCACCTCACACAGTATGGCAGTCAGGTAATACAACATAAACAGATGTGCACATAGTTGTTGTCGTCGTTTATTTGTTTACATCCAATCAGGTTTCCACTGAGATGTTCATGACCGCCTTTAAAATCCTTCAAGAAACATTGGTTATCACTTTATAGTTTTGCACAATTTTCCAAAAACATATCTAATGAAAGTTATAATATAAGTGAAATACACTTATATATAAGTGAATATTACACCAATCAAACAACTTCATAAATATTTCTATATCGATTCCTGCGGACCGTATGTGGGTTGGTATGCCAGCAACCAGCGACAGGTCTTTGTTTTTCTGGGTTAATTTACTATCCAGATTTCCTCCCACAATGATCTGTAATTCAGATTTAATTCTGTTGATCCAACATTGGATGAATAAATAAAAAAAAGATAAATACACAGTCTGCTGCAATATGTATGACGTAAACAACTACAGTGTGAAATGACCAAAAGGATATGACCTTATTGACCCTATCCGTGCTCTTAATGACCCTGTTCTGGCCATCCGGGATAGTTAAGTCCATGTTCTTGACACAATGTATTGTTGTATTTAAAATAACAACTCATTTTCACTTTCAATTCTAATTTTCATTTAGTTGTCTATATCCTGGAGCCAGCACTATTGAATGAAATGACTAAGTACTATACAAACTGTTAACTTAGAATGAGTCAATCATGTTATTTAAAGTCATATTTAACTTTTGTCAGATCCCGGAGGGTGATTTTTTACAAGCTTTCCTCACGGTTTTCCACCGCTATAAACATGTAAGGCTATGTGCAGTGTGAAGTGGACAAGCCTCGTCATATAAGTGAAATACCCTTGTATACGAAATTAAACCCCAATCAAACAAACAACAAATAACTTTTGTCAGAATCATTTCTTATTTTTGAAAGTTGTTTTTCTAGGATTATTTTAAGCTGTGACCGTGTAATAGTACAGTATAAACAAGCCTACTTGGAATGAATGAATAAAGCTATCTAAGATCTTGATAATATTTTGCAGACACCATTTAATTTAATCTATTATTGAATGCTGATTTTCCAGGGTTGTTGAATGCAGTGACCTGACCGTAACAAATGGGGCATGTAACCCCTATGCTCTAGTCACAGTATCATATGGGAAATCCAGAAACAAAGAGGAAGTCAAACGCACATGTGTTCGTAAAAAGACAATATGTCCACAGTTTGAGGAAAAGTTTTTCTTTGAGGTATGCACTTTGGACATTATGGAGTTAAAACCAAATATATGTAGTTATCTTTAGGAAGAGGACAGCTGGCATATATAACGAGTCTTTGAAATTTGACCTTATAGAACAGATTTCAATATGGGGCCGGCTTAATTTTTAAAAAATTTAAATATCTTTTTTATAATACAGAATTTGTATCCCTTACCTTGTATACATGGGTAGATAGTTATTTAAAGAAATAGATAGATCTGTTAGCTTTTAATGATGTTATACAAACCTATGTCTGTTATTTGTTGACAGCTGGAAAACAAAGGGCAGAATCATGACAGGAACCAGTATATAATAGATGATGTTTTCAGTGGAGAATTAAGGTTGGTTTTCTATACACCGTTTCCATAGTTACTCAAAATTATTACGTAGGCGCTTGTTTTAATGTTTCCGTCCCAGCTGCATTTTCTGTGTTAATCTTGAAGCGTTCGACTGAAAATGGATTCCCCCCTGCGACAGACATAGTCTTGAAGGGTTGAATTTAGAAGGAGCTTCATGTTGCACTGGTGCTCTCAGAGCTTAGGGGCAACATAAAGCTGATCCGTTTGTGGTGTATCTTTATTGTATCCTGTTATTGTCCAGTATTTATTTGTACTGTATTCTGTGATTGTCCTGCCTTGCCTGTTTGTTTTTGCCAGTGGTGTCCATGGTGATTTCATTCACCCATTAGGCTGGCACACCGTAATATGAGAAAAAGAATTTAAGTGGAATGTTACATCCTAATCAAACAAACTAACAGAGTTTAAATGCATGTAATTTATATGATATGTGAGGTGAAAATTAACAGCTAGACAATGATTTGTAAATGCAATTCTGTTTTCTGTTTTAGTATCTCATTATGGCACGACGATTCTCGGGTGTCTCGGGAAGTTTTAGGGGGTATGTTTAGGGGCATTTTTCTGGGAGAAGTTAAAATCCCTCTCAGAGACCTCAATACACAACGCAAGCATAATGCATGGTGAGTCTGTAACAGTTTATTCATGCTGTCTGATCACATGTAATCTTATTGAACTAACTACCCTGTCTAAAGAAAGTTCAATAAATAAATACTAAATTATAAAATCACTCATCTTTTTTATTCCAACTTAATTTGGTCCTCACAAGCTAATTCTTTTAGGAATTAATATTCTTCATGAAATTTTATTTTCAGTTTTGACTAACGGGGCATATCTTGATTTTATATCTAGATTTTGTTACTGATTCACCTGAAGATTTATTCTTAGTTCCGATCTTCTTTGGCTTCAGACAAAGTTGATTGTTAAAAAGACCAATAATCAAAGAATTGAACGAGAATATAAAATAACTTATTAATTTTTTTTTTCCAGGTATTTTTTACATTCTCGTGATGGCAGTAAATCCACCAATCAGGAACTAGGATCGGTTCGTCTCAAAATATCTTACACCGCCGATCATGTATTCTCATCTCACTACTACGAAGACTTACGTAATTTACTTCTCAAATCACCCACTGTTGAAGTAAGTTTTGAAACAAAAAGCCTTAACAATTTCATATTTTAGTGTTCAAAACTTGCTGATATCAAGAAAAAAGAAAGTCAACAAAATCATTTGTCTTATATACAACCCTACCAAAAAATAACATATTAAACTTGAAGATAGTTTGGATAAATTTAAAAAAAATGTACTCCCATGTAAAACATGTCTTGTCAGATGAAAATAAGATTTTATTGATGCTTGTGGATATTTAAAAAGAAAATTATGGAACAGTAGCATTTTCCTCAAGCCTTATCATCTCACAAGAATTGTGTCTGCTGTTGTTTCCAGCCAATCACATCATCCGCAGCATGTATATTAAGTGAAGCTGTTGAGAATTTAGAAGATGCTGCTATACCAATCATGAGGATATTCCTTCAAAGTCGTAAAATGGTCCCGTTAGTGAAAGCCCTGGGAGAGTGGGAGATCTCAAAAACATCGTAAGTTTGAACTGTTTTACCCTTTAACAGTGCTTGAAAAAATCATAAGAGATAGGTGCCTTTAAAGGGGCTCCTGTCTTCTAAAGGGAGATGGCTGGAGGAGGGATCCTACAAGGGGGGAGTGATGATTGGCTGTCCTAATACTCTTGATAGAGAACCCTGCCGGGGTCGGACCTCTCGTTTAAGAGCTGTTTCTACCCTGCTGGGTATTCATCGTAAAGGTTCAGATCATCAACCACTGTTTTGTCAGTATTTCACCTGAGCTGCCTATTGCCTTCCTTCAAAGTATATTGATAATTGTTGTATTCAGTAGTGTAAACTCCCAATATGGGTTGGGCTCAAAGTAGCTCTATTTGATGTAATGTTTTAAAGGATTTTTTTAATCGATGTACTGCTTATGATTGGGAATTTACATTGTCTGATTTTGTGTGGAAATAGTTTTTTTCTAAAGGCAAAAAACTTGATATATGCTGGATATTTTGATGCTTAATTTTTTTTTTTTTTTTTTATTAGCAGAAAAAAGCCAAAATAAAAGTACGAAAACATAAAAACAATGTGAAGTGTCCTCACTACTTATGTCATGCTGCATGACTTTTTAAACCACTACAGATTGTTACATTGAATTTTTCATGTATTATTTCAGAGACGCTAACACCCTGTTTCGGGGCAACACTTTAGCCAGTAAGCTGGTGGACGCATTGATGAAGCTAGTGGGAATTCCATATCTGCATGATACCATCAAGAGCACCATAGATCTGGTCAGTTTATTGATAATCTGACCAAGAACACTCTACTCCATACTGTTGTTGTTGTTCTTTGTATGTCTGTGTATGATAAAAGGCGAAACTGGCTGATTGTTCCTTGGAGATTTACACATAAATATTCCATTTCATGTACCTGTTGTTGAATTTATAGTATTAAGTTATTTATTTATGATATATTATTTGTACAATTTAATTTACAAAGTTAAAATATATCTACAATAGGGTCCTTTCCATTAGTACTTCTAAACTTGTATATTAACCTGTTAAGTCAATTAACAAATTGAATGCAGAGACACTGGACTGTTGATCCTACTGTAAATTTGTGCTATAACAAAAGGTTAGGTAGAAAACACCAAATAAGCATTTATTGATAGAATTTCTATAGAAGTGTTAATTAACATGTCCTCTTTTTATTAATGTTATCTTATTCATTGTTTGATGGGCAGATTCGCTCTGAACAGAAGTCTTGTGAGATTGACCCAAGTCGATTAAAAGATGGGGAAAACCTGGACGACAATATGGTAACTTTTGTTTCATTCTAACTTGAGCTTTGACAAATAAGTTATTAACAAGACTATATCTGAGGCCATCAATACCATGGCAAACTGAACAACATGGACCTGGGTAAAACAAATTTCATATTTAATCGTCTATTGCCTTTTTGTCTTGAATCAGTATGCCTACGTGTACTGCCATAAATACAGACTTAGTTTCAAAGTATAAACAATGCACATCTCCCAACAAAGAATTCTAATCCATGATGACAATAAAATAGGCGTCATGGCCTAGATATGATATGTGTTTTACCATTGAAACAAATGGCATAATCAGTGTATCAATGCACTGTGCCAGTGTGAATAATATTAAGAAGTATAAATTGTTTTTGGAAACATAAAAGGTCCTTTTATTGTTTAATCTGTAGTGTTTTGATAAATTTTGACCATGACTACTCTACATGTAAATTGGGTCACTTTTTAATGTTAAATGCAAATAACTTCAAAATTATATTTATTGTAATTATAATTATTTCAAATCATGTTAATAATGCCTGTCATGTCTTTATTTCAGATGACATTAATAGGATATGTAGAAAAGATGTACCAATCAATCACAGAGTCAGGTCTCGTCTGCCCTAGTGTTATTTGTGAAATTTTCTTTGCTGTGAAGGATGCAGCTTTCAAACATTTCCCAGGTAAGGGTGAGTGTGTTTCATGTAAATATCCAGGATCAAATTCTGGTAGAAGGTTGGAGTTAGAGGTCATCCAAAGGTCAGCAGAGTGACCTCTGCTGGGATTAGCTATTTTAATTTGATCGCCATAACAGGTACTTGTTTGCGATTTCCCCAAACAAATGACATACATGTAGCACAAATCAATAGCGGACAATTTGAGTAAGCTTACTGTTGCTCTGGTGCCCTCGTAGTTAGGAGCAATACAAAGCTGATGATACTTTGTATTGGATATTCTGATACATGTATATATTGTATCCTGTCCTATCATGTTATTGTTTACTGCCATTGATGCTAAGGATGGTTTTGTTCTGCCATTGGCTTACACATCAACATATGAATAAAATGACCTTTGGGGTGGCATAAAACCCCAATCAAGCATACAATCTAAAGAGAGTGAGTGGTTGGAGGGAGCTTCATGAAACCCCAGTTCTCTCAAATAGAAACCGTTGAGACTCTTAGCATATACTTTTTCACACATTTTGTCTTATTACACCAAGTTTTGCATCCTTTGCTTGTCTTATATCTTTACTGGCATGCCTTTATATGATTAAACAAATACCTTAAAAAAATCAAACATTCACAGGATTATCTATTGTCAATGACATGATCAGGGATATTGTTAACATTCTACAGTCTAAACATTATCAAATTTGTAATGAACATTAAATGGCTATGGATAATTTGCAATGCTGTCTTTACTTTGCACTGGAGGAAGATTAACTCTCCAACAATACATTACAAAAACACCTCACATTGGTTGCAGTAGTGTCAATTATTGTTGGCTTGTGATCTTTTGTGATTCCAGACAGCCTTGAAGTGAAGTATCAGGTGATCAGTGGGTTCATCTTTCTGCGGTTCTTTGCTCCGGCTATACTCGGACCTCGTCTCTTCGATCTAACCAACGACACATTAGTAAGTCAATTACAAAATTAATGTGAACAGATGTGTAAAGGGTTACTTCTCTAGTACTCTCAGATCAACACAGTCTGTCAATCATCAGGTATATCAGTGAGTCACATGATGTGGCCCGGGCAATCGTGGGGTGTTTTTTTCTCGAGGTTTCCTCTCGGTTTTCGCCCCGTGAGGGAGCGGGTGGGCCATGGTCCTGCAGAATACTCCCTCGGCTTCCCTCGGTTGATCGTAAGAGGCAAGAACAGAGGTTGCTTTCTGTTGCCCTGGTGTTCGCAGAGCTAACGGGTAACGGGGAGCAGATTTGTTTGTGATGTTCTGTATTTGTGTCCGTCGTCATATAAGTGAAATACCCTTGAGTACGACTTTGAACACCAATCAAATAAGCAAACAAACCTAAGAAAATTCCGCGTTAAATTGGCCGTATGGGGTCTGGCATTATCGTGTTTGAATGTCAGGCCTGGGCCATGAATGGTAAAAGCTCTAGAATGAGCACTTGATCTCTGTATCCTGTAGTAGTTAGGTTTCCTCGAACGACCATCAGTCGGCAGCGGGCAGGACCATTAACAGAACCCCAAACCATAACAATTCCGACCCCAAAACGGTCCACTTCCTGCACACAAAACTCGGCGTTCCGTTCACCGCTTCTCCTTTATACTCTAACTCTCCCCTCATCGAAGTGCAAAGTAAATCTGGGTTCGTCACTAAGAACTACCCTTTTCCAATCACGACATCTCACATGACCTTGTGCCCGGAGAAGCCGTTGACGTCGGTGTTACTGGGTTAAAAATGGTCCATGATATGGCCGGCGTGCATGGAGACGAGCAGTGCGCAGGTCATTACGTATGGTTTGGCAGTCACACGACCTCTAAACAGACGTGTCTCTAGCCACTTGTCATGAATCTGTGCTTATATATGTGTAAGGACTGTTTATCAGCCGTTAGAGCGGGATGAGCCCAATATCTCTTACACATCGAATGATTTTAAATATATGAATTTAAATCTGATTGTTAATATAGAAGTGGCTACCATCGAAATCATCCGATATCTGCGAGTTGAGATAGTTCAATTGCAATGCCGTCAAATCACCGCTTTAATACCTTTAATACCATGATCTGCACTGACCAGTTTAGGGTACAAGTCATTCGATATGTAAAAAAGGGGAATATCCCAGTAGCATTACAACAAATCACACACGTAAGCGTGTTGTTAAAGCCGGCACTGCACTGTAATATTTCGTTTGAGCTGGTTTCCCTGAGAACTTGACCCGCTTGTGTTTCTAAAGCAGTATCAAAGAGGAAGAAATCCAAATTGTAAAATCGTGAACAAGATATGTATAGCTCCGCAGTTTTATCAATGTGGACCGCTATTAAAGCTTGGCGAACAATTACAGTACCAAAGTCTCAATCTTGATCAGCTGTGAATATTTGTGCGTGATATCGATTAATGAGTGTCTACTTTGGTAATATATCTGCAAACAGTTCTTCCATCACATTTCCTAAATCCGATTAATGTGTGCCTATTTTGATAATGACAAAAGCTGAAAACCTTTCTTCCATCACATTCTCTAAATAAGCGAATGCAGTTTGCAGGAAATTTCTCAGAAAATTATTGGCATTGAAAAATTACTATTTCACACCAATCAATTTTTCTTTTGTTGCCCTAAAACCCTTTCTCATTTATAATTCATGGGTTGTATTTAAAACATCGATACAGTTTGCAAGTTATCTCCAGTTAGTTGCCTGTACCAGTCACTTATTGACAGATATAACAATACAATAGCTCCACAGATATCTCTTGTGTTTTTTCAATGTGGAATTGAATATTGTATTAAATGACGTTATCCTAAATAAAATTAACCAAAAAAATCTAAAAGTAACCTGAGTGTTTGTTCAATATAGAACGTTCTTGAACATTTCAGATTTTGTGGGAAACGTCGTAATTCACAATTTAAAAGAAATATATTTTAAAATGCACCCTAAAACATCCATGAGTAAAATCGCAATATAAAATCAGAGCAAATATTTCCCAATTTTATTTTCAGATTAATATCTGAAAAGCTCACACAGTTGATAAGGTAGTGAATCGTTATTATTTTCCTAAATTGTTTGTGTGTGTTTTTTTTAGTTTTTTTATTGTGGTTTAATGCCGTACTCAAGGCCATTCACTCTTTGACAGCATTCCATCCCAATGGGTGAAGGAAACCACCCTCGACGCAGATGACAACAAAGGAAAGCAGCACAGGATAGTCAAAGGACGTAATACAAATAGATAGGCGTCCTGCTGCCCATTAAGTCTTAGAGTAGACCCCCAGGGCAATATGCAAACAGACATTGTTTGTTTAGTTTCAAAAATTGATCTGAGCAAGAAGGAAGAACTTCCCCATTTTCACAAATCCTTTCGACAACTTCCAAAACCGGATGTTTTCTAAAAGGCACTGAAGCGTAAACAAGAAAACCTTTTAAACAAGAAAAATTTTTCTTGTCTGGAAAGTAAGTTCGTCTCACTAAACTTCTTATTACGCCTTAAAAAACTGTCTTTTATCGTGTAAGAAAAAGCAGGGCTAGCACTGGATCTGATAGCGAGATGTCGTAAAAGTTGATTAGTCATGAAGATGATCTTTTGAACTATAATCGTATAAAACGGAGACAACCATTTCCTTTAGATGTAGTCAATATAAAGATCGATAGTAATGGTATTGAATGTAACTGAGAAGTAACATGAGGAGAACAAACACATCAACCTCCTGCTAATGGACATCAGATGGAACAGAAGAAGTAATATATTTGTAAAGGCAATCTCTTACAATGAATTAAGAATATAAGATGGAAAGACTTGGTATGGAAAGCAACTTCTGAGTTTATATGATTCTACGTTTCTATCTCATTCCAGAGATGGTTTTCAAGCATTTGAAAGTAAAGCTCAACATACAAAATCACTGCACAAATCAAGCCTCTTCAACTTAATTTACTGTTGAGCTTTTCAGTGAACACAGTGCGATTCATTTGTCTGCAGTAACGATGAGATTTTGCTCGTCACTGAAAAGACGTTATCACCATAATAAAAGTCTAATTCTGGAAATCAAAACAATAAGCGTAAGTAAAAAAAAACTTGTTTACAATCTCGTCGATTTTTCAGCTGGGCATAGCAAGTTCTCTTTTTATATAATCTACATTTTCGAGTCTGGACTGTGCACTCACCACAAAATATTACCTTGATTATACTCTTAGCTTTATTATAAATCTTTGATGTGTGAAACAGTTTAAAACTCTCGACAGAATAAGGCATAGGACTCTTGCAATAATTGCCTTGTCATTTTACTGGTGGAAAACAATCTGTCTTCAAGTTAGACGTGCCAAATAAGGTGAGGTCTCCGCAGTCAAACATATTGAACTCTGTCGTTTTTCAAAGGAACGATGAATATCAATCAAAACTAATAGCTTTATGACATTTGTTCCCAATAGCCTATAAATCAAATTTTATGGATGGCATAATTAGCGAGGAAATCAAACTCGCTTAACGAATTGCTCACATTGCAACTTATCAAACGTGTAAGAATAACATAACAGTATATTATTGCACTTAAAACATGCAATTGGTCTAAGAAAGATAAAAGAGCCATGTACTCACCAACAGTTGTATTGAAGAGAAAAGCAGCCAGAAATCTTGAACAAACTTTGTCTCCAGATGATGTAAGGCGCACAATAATCCAATGTTGTTAAGCTAGGCCTATAGTTACAGGTTACCTGTAAGAGAGATGATGAAGTGTGCAAACAAAATATAACAAGATCATAGTGCAACGCTGCAACATAGACGATATATAACTGACTCGTATTTTGCGTCTCCTTGCAGAATCTTTTAAAATTTGTCAGCGCTGGATATCTACCAATGGCAAAGTATAACACATGGGATAAGCTTTTTCTGGTCGATTAACAGCCTATTAGTATATCACAGTTCCGGGTACTGAGAAATACAATTACGTTTGTCTATAAGAAAGAGCAAGGCGGTCGTGTGCGTAATGGATTGTACATTAGTGAAGCATCTATAAATGAGAAATATATGGGTACAAGAACGAAGGTTACATTAACCCTATACATTATTTCGCTATTCTTGTCGTGAGAAACCGGAATGTAAGGGAATCTAAAAGGACACTAACAGCTGTAACTGGAATGTTACAGCGATTTTTAACTTTGGCATATTCAAGTTCTGCAGAGGATAAACATTTCATTTAGGTGTATACATATACATGTACGTTGCACAGTGTACAACTTTATAATAAATGATAGCAACCATGCTTTCTATATGAATATTGAAAAATTCTTCAACTCCAAATAAAACATAACATCCATAGATTGGTTGTCAAAATATGTTTTTCCTGTATTTACATCACGTGTGTAGGCATGGTTCACACACATGTCCAAATTTGCTTATAAAGCCGGGACCGGTAAACGTTTTTAGTTGCGGTAGAATTCAAAATAGCTTTTTCTCTTCATATTATTGCACCATGTAGTATCTGGAATATGAGCGCGAAATGTATAAATATAACTCAACAACAAACCAGAGGAAATCATCGATAGCTGTCACATATTCTATAATAATAACTTTGGTCGGCGTTTAAGACCAGCCTTCCATAATCAATTTTCTTTCCAAGTTATTGATTACTTAAATGGAGAAGATCCCGTCATCTGCGCGTTTAGTTTAAATATAGTTACCTAATATAACTGATTCACAAGGAATGTTTCACAGAGGAATCGTATACCTCACAACTTAGCGAATTTGGTTTCAAAAGTCGACAGCATCTCAGTCCCAATACAATAACATATTTTCCGCAAATGAATCAGATATAATAATTAATAGTTCTGCAAAGCCGATTCCTGAACTATGCTAAAAGGTAGACCCCGCCGACCACTCAACTGTTCCCATTAAGTTAATAGGTCTACAAATAGTTACTCAATATCATGTTGGGTTTGTAAAGCTATTCGACCAGGAGGCAGTTGACGGTATCCTCGTCAACGGCACGAATATATTGATTCCTATTGTTTGTCGTTGTCAAAAGACATTTTATTTATTTCTTCAACGAATCATATTTTTACCATGTGCATTTTTTAAGTTAACACATACCTGTCTATTTTGTGTATTTTAGAGTCAAAACACAAATATGCAAAACAATTTCTACACGTAGAAATAGTAAAAGTGACCATTTGTTATTTGACAAGATTACTCCCAGAGAATCGGTGGCTGAAGAGAGGATTTCTTTATGGCAAGTAACTTATCCATTATGTTCTGAATAACTAAATAGAAGAAGATAACTATACTCTTAAGTTACTGGTTGTCGAGTTATACGGCAAACGACGGGTTGTTCAACGAATAATTCAATGCAAAGTACGTTTTTAAATATGATCCCATAAAATTTCGAACGAAAACTTTCACAGTATTTTGGTCAAATCCTAAAGTAATGAGCTTAGTAGTGCCCAATGACCTAGAAACGCATGGCTTTGGGGAATTGTTCCCTTTCTCTTTGTAACATATTGTTGTGAATGTTTTGTTATTTCACAAACAATTACTAACAATCCCAGAGTAACAAATCTCGCAACACATATAACATGATACAATTAGTCTGCAAGAAGATCACATCTATGTCCCAACGAACAGTGGACATGGAGTAGTTATGTCGGTCCATATTACACAATCGTGTCGATTTCTCACATATGAATCCCATTCCAGCCTAATATTCAAATGGGCTTTTCTGATGTAGTGTGTGAAACAACTCACAAAGCTTTTGGTTGTTTTGGGATTGTAGGGATTTTTTATATGACATCGCACATGGCGACTTTATACTACATGCTGATTCTAGTCCTCTTATTATCTTGAATTATCCCAACGATGTTACCACAAACGCAGCCGATCACAGGATCGTGCTTCTGGCTCAATGGCTTCTGATTGTTTACTGGTTTTTTTTTTTTGCGTTGTTAAATCAGAAGAAAATTTGTTATTAAAGACGAACGAATGTTGTGATTAGCAATGGAAAGACAAGACAAGCAGATTGAAGGAGTGAATCAGTCTGCCAACATAAGAGTTTACGAAAGGGCTGTTTAATCAGCAATACCATTGTAAAACATCATTACCATTGTGCGCAAGAGTACTTCCTTATGGCATTACGGGTCATCAGCGGTAACCGCTCGTAACAAAAACAAAGTTTCAATTCTTAGCGGCGGAATTTTGACAGATTGATTTTCCTTGCGCTTTTTCTAGTATAACTACAGACAATAGCCAATCAAAAACTCACTTCCTTTAATGGTACTTAGAGACAAGGCTTTACAAAATTGATCTCACAGGCGAATAAAGCTGGACTCCAGTAATTTGATTATTGACGTAATTGGGTTGTCAACAACTTGACCACTGGTTGTGATTATTATTCTTTTTTCTGTGTGTCTCTTTTTAAAAGTGAAGGTAAACAGTTTTTCGTTATTTGGGAATAACGCTTTCTTAGTTCGAATAGATTCTAGTTCAGCACATTTGTTGTTCAGGGCATTTAGCAGGTTTAAACCCATCCCTGTTATAAAACAAGCGTCAAAACATAATGATAACACATCCAACATACTTGAACACTGTATATAATATAGTTTGAGATTGACAAAATGTTAAAACAAGAACGCCTGGGGTTTAACATGTCAAACCTATGAAGTGTGTCCTGGGAATGAAAATTCACAGCAACCGACACCAGTGACAGTGATTGGGAAAAAATCGCAGGAAGACCCAATTTATTGAAGGTAAATATAATCCCAATTCCCTAGTTAAATGCTCACCTGCCAAGATGCTTTAACTAAACCGGATGTTTTTTTTAGATATACAAGTAACTGTCACAAGTAGCATACCGAGCGCCATAGCAATCAAAATTCCATATAATTCAACTCATTTTGAAATTCTCATAAACGAAGTTACTATACGAAACAATCTCTCTTTACAAATATGAAACACATTAATCTCTTTCGTGAAGTGTTACACTGGTTACCCGTTCGTCTTCTAATGTAATTAAGCCCACGATTTCCCCTTTGATGTTTAAGTAATATTTTCACTGCTACTCAGAGAACTCTCGTCTACAACAGATGTTTATAAGCAACTGAGATGGTCCATTTCACACTGTTTTTTGCTCAAATGCGGTGGAAAACCGGGAGGCAATCTCGACAAAAAAGACTCCTGTGATTGCCAGAGCAACAGAGTGTTTTCACTCATAGGCTTGTGGTCGGTACATCGGAGCAGGATTAGTAAGCGGACGTACTAGTCCACGACTGTTGGATTAACACACAGTCGTAATGCATATACAACGTTACGCAAACCAAAAGACGTCCAATCCATCACCGTATTCCCTGACCCAGTACAAGTGTTCATCGTTTGACATCAAATACTATCCCACATTGTTGGATGAAATAGACTATACACTAAATTATGATTAATGTCTACTTCTTGGGGCAATATCTTACTTCATGGTTAAGCACATTGCTTGCTTACAGTTAATGCTCATCTAAAATATTATAATTATGTTCATTGAAGCATCGTAATTGTTTCTGACAAAGAGAAACAGTTCGGGATGAAAAATTATCTAAATTTGCGCCTGAATAAACAATTCCAATTTTCGCCCCCTGCCGGAATTGCCTTGCCGTTTCACTGAAACAAAGCAATATGTCTTCCCGTTAGACACGTCAAATATGGTAAAGTGTCCATCTCTAAGCAAGTGACTGTGTTGCCTTTCAACAGAGGAGCATAATCTGTAAATAACATGTAAATAAATGTATTTTAAGAATATATTTCCAGAATCATTTCCATTTGGTTTCGTGCTGGAATACGGTGTTCTAGGAAATATGCTCCATTTAAACAAACTTAATGTTGTGAATAATTTTTGTGTCTTTTAGAAGATTATTCCAAAATAACGAAAATACTGTTAAACTTAATGTTGTAT
>JARFOD010078705.1:0-20088 GCA_031763545.1 Mopalia muscosa
CTTGGTTGTGCTAGTGTCAATTTTGTTAGGATACACCACTGTCATATTATTGCAATACCATCAAGTGTGGCGTTAAACACCAATCAATCAGTCCAGAACATTTTCTAAGGGCATAATGATAATATGCGCCGCTGGAAGATAAGGATTCATACAACCATAGTTTGAGTAAGTTCTTATATCTTGGAGAGAAGTTTTGAAAATTGTGTTTGGGCCTAATGGAGTATTTGGACAAAAATTTGTGATCTAGTTTGTTGTGTTCGTGACAAATGTGACAATTTATCCGAGAGTTGCCATATGATTGCATTTTCTTTTAAAATGTACCTATAGATTAAGCCCCCAATGCCTACAACATTGGGTGGATTAGTCATAGTGTTTTTGGTCTGTGCCAATATATGATTATTTTGAAGGATACTTCCTTTAACACAAACTGACACAATTCTTTTTTTGGGGAGGTTTAAAATCTCAAACAAATAAAATTTCATATTTGGTGTTTAATGATAACAAATATGACTTATCAAAAGTTGGTTGTGAATTCAGTATTCAATAATATGGCAGCTAAATTGATGCATCTTATTTGAAACTCGGAATTGTAAATTGTCAGATTTGGAAGATTTATATTACTTGAACTGAGTAAGACAATTAGTTCTTATTCACATATACATAAATTTGATCTACAGCTGGACATATGCCTGATGACACACTTATCAATCAATCACTCAACCATTTTTTTTAGAGATTTAACAAACTTGGCCGTGACAATCAATGTAGAACTTTATTAATGCCAGCAAGTATTTCTGTAGCTATCTGAGTCGCTTCCATCCAGACAGGCCCATGACATGGCTTTATATAGTTGTAGCACGTGAGCTTGCTAATCTTCCTCAAATGTACCGTTCACGGGATTCAGTCTGTTTGCTAATCCTTCTCTAATGTACCATTCACTGGATCAAGTCCCTCTGTTGTCCATCAGGTACCCGTAAATGAGTGAGTCACATGATGTGGCTCCGCCAATCACCAGTGTGGTTTTTACGAGGTCTGAAGTGGACACTCCGTCCTCATATAAGAGAAACATCCTTGAGTAGGACATTCTTGGTTAAAAGTCAAAATAAAGAACACCCAGAAAAAAATTATACATCGCTTTAATTTAGTAACATCAATTGTTAGATAAGACGCTTTCAAGATTACAAAAAAATAAAACAAGTCTTGGTTTAAACAAGTTAAAAAATACATAGTTATCTGTGGGTTTATGAACATATTAATAACTCTACCATACCATAGTCTAGTAGTCTTTGCAATTTGTGAGCATGTTATCTTTGACAAAAAATCTCTGATAGAGCAGTATACTTTAGGATACTTGCATGTTATAGATGACAAAACATATATTTCATATATATTATATATATATATATATATATTGCTTTTAAAATACATACCATGCCTGGCGATATTTTGAATTTGTGTGTATGTGATGATTGTGTATTGTATATCATAACGTGCAATCCTGCATGTACTAAACTAGCATGCTGTTCATGCATTGCAGTATGGTAAAAAAAATTTTTGATAAAGTACCGTAATTTTTAATTTTTTAAAAAAATTTACTGAAAACTATAAAACAACTAATCCTCTAGAATTTAGGATTACCCAAAGTATCAGTCTAAACCCTAATATTGACTACTTAATAGATTAACCATTGACAAAAACCCTTTAAAATATATATTTTAACTTTAATGTTAAAGTAACAATAAGTCTTGAAGACTGAATATTTTTTAAGATTTATTTAATTATTACTTGAGTGAAGTATTGATTATAAATTTAAATACCTTCTTTCTATTACGGTTAAAATAAGTAAGTTTGCAATGCATTTTGCGCTTGTCGGCTTGGCTTTCCGTCTGTGATTATCTAACTCTATTCCATTGTAGGTAACAAAAGAAGAATTTATGAATTATTATTGTGGAGTGAGTGCGTCGATAGACAACGATGCATATTTTGATTTAATGATGAGGAATGCATTTAAAATCTAAACTGTTAAACTGAAAGAGAGACTGTTCCACCTGTGGGAATTCCACCATCAACACCCTGCACAGCCATGTCACTACTACCACAACTGTACCACCACCAACCCTGCCTTATCTCCCCTTACACAGCTGATGTTGTTTTAGTTATCGTACTTCTTAACGAAGAAAACGTCCTTCTGTTCCTATCACAATTTATATTCATGTTGTCTTGTATGTGTTTTTGTTAGAATTAAATTATTTTTCTCAAATTTATATTATCATTTCTGAATGTAGCATAAAGTTGAATAGTTTGAAAATGTAATACATTTATCTGACCCTTTGTTCATATCTCTGCACTTTTAACTTACCGGGTACCCCTTATAAACCAATATATATATATACAATATTTATAACTTAAATCACTTTTTAAATATCTTACAATTTTTGCCAATAAACTTACAAAATGTTAATTTATTTTTTGACAGTATTTAACTGACTTCCAAGTCCCAGTATTTTAATCAATAGGTCTTTTGCAGTATTAAATATTGTGAATGTATAGGTTCCTTAAAATTTACCTGAATTTTTTTCTTAAAGTGTAAAGCAGAACAGTGGTACTTAAAAATGTTAAAGTTAGTTATGATAAATTATTTAATTATAAATATCATAAATTAATGCAAACTGTATATATTGATATTTGCGACCTTAGTCTAACTGTTACCAGAAAAATGCATCTTCAGGGTATACTTGTTTGTACTTGGAGTATAAGGCCTTTTTTCTTAAACGAGTTTACTTTAATGTGTATAGGAATTGACAAGAGTCAGTTCTTTGGTACTTTTCTATGAACGACAAACGTTTTTGTCAATTCACTTTTTTAAATATACGTAATATGTGGTAATCTGTGTAACAAATGTTTATAAACAGTGGTAAATTTGTTTGATATATTTGAAATATACTATTCATTGGTATTATCGATGCTAGTTAAAAAAATATTTCTATATTTTTTTAAAATACTTTGTCCGGTCTAAGTTTTTGTGTTTTATAATCACTGTAGCTATAACACCTGAAATAGGCACTGATTATATATTGTTATTTACTATTTTATTGTAATCTAACACCTCACCTGTTGCACCCACTAACTCACCTTTATGCACTTGTGAACTCTTTACTAATTGCAGGTGACACCTGACGAGTTCATGAACTACTACGCAGGTGTCAGCGGACACATTGACAGTGATGCTTATTTTGACCTCATGATGCGCCAAGCGTGGAATCTGTGATCGAACACGCGCTTTGCGAAACTTTTGGGATTCTAGCTTCATGGACCTCAGCTGTACTTGTAGGACTTCTGCACTAACCCTGTCTGTACTAGTAGGACCCTTTCTGCACCATAGAGAACAATTTCTGCACTCATAGGACCATTTCTGCACTTATAGGACCATTCTGCACTCATTGATATTTGTTTACATTGTTTTCAACCTGTTTTAATAAGACTTCCCAATTCTAATCTGATTACAGCATGCGGATGTAGTTTTCTGTAGTGTAGCACTTTGACGAACACCCTTTAACTGTTTTGTTCAAAATCATTGTGTAACTTTTGCTTTATCATAAACTTTCATATCACTCCCATGGAGCTGTCTCTCTCATAATTAACATAACAATCAACTTATTTAATGACCTTTATGCCTATTTAGTTAAAAACATTAAGCCCAAGCTTGGAGGATGTCAAAAAAACATACTTTACAGTATTTTCTCCAATTTGAATTATACCATTAATCAACACCCAAATTTACAACCCTCTACGCTCATTTATTCATGCTAACTGTTGTGTAGAAACTAACAAGGAATGTATAAACATGTAAATAGCTATATAAATAGTTATTAAAATTGCCATTAACATTAGCCGCTTAAACATGAGCAGAAGTCTACTTGATAGACTTCTGACATGAGCCTAGCAGCCGTCCAGTGACATAGAGGACAGGGCCTTTTGGGGGAGATTTTAAGCTGGCTTAAATTCTGGGCCAGGAGTGTTTTACGTGCCTGTATTATGTTCCTAGCACGGCCATACTGTCTTTATTTACCACTGGCGTAACATTGGATTTCCAATAGTGTAATTAGGACCTCCACATTCCATGGGTTGTGTTCGGTGGCCGCTTTAACTGTTGGGAGAACACGTAATGTAAGTGAATACCACTGAGCATGGCGTTAAATGACAATCAATCCAAACCCAGAAATCCATTTCTGTTTTCGTAAAGCTTCTAAGGAATAACTGAAACAACAATTTTAATTAACACCTTATCAATTATAGCATAATACCAGGTTAAATGGCAGTAAATATGTTTTATCGCATTGTAAAAAAAATGTTTTTAAGGTACACATAACGCATTCAACTACATTGTTATGTATATAATATATTGTTTGTAATTGATTTGTTGATCAGCAAATGTCGTTGGTGAGGCAAACCAATTTAAATACGGTTATTTTTTTGACAACATGAGCTCGATTAGTAATTATTGATTAGCAAGATTGATATTCAACCCTAATACACAGAGCCTTATATTGTTTCACTTTGTCACTGCTATGGGTTTAAATAGTACCGCTTTGAATGTAGTAATAGTTTATTATGCTATAATGTGCTTATGATTTTTATGGAGGTTACACGTTTTTGGAGGGGAGATCGAGATCGTTCACATATGTAAAAAAAATCTTTTTAATAAATTTACCGCTGGGGTGTTATGAGTCTGTCTGTCGACCATCATTCAGGTACATGGATGAGTCACACAATGTGACCATCGTGGAGATGGGTTTTTATTAGGTTTCCTCCCTGTTTCGATTGTTTTAAGGAAGGCATAGTGTGAACTGGACAGTCGGTTGTCATATAAACGAAAAATACATGTACCCTTAAGTACCACGTTAAACACCAAACAAACTCACAAACCTATATTACAGTGGAATCTCCAGTCAAACATCTTGTTACCAGTACTAACACATCTTCTGAATTACATAATTTGGCATATTCTAGAACTTCTCAATGCATTCCATTAAGTTCTTTTTCGTGTTGTGCCAAGTCTCTGTTATGGTGTCCCAGAAAAGGTTAGGGTTATAAACTGTACAAATGGGAAGCGCTTTGTTTTACTGAAATTTATAATAATCTGATCGGTAATGTAGCTTATATATGTAGATAAATAAGTATTAATAAATTCTATATTTACTTGTGAAATAAATAATTTCCAAAACTATTTCACTGATGTTAACATTTTTGATTTTTTGAATTTTAGGCCTATATAATATAGTTAAGATTTGTTTTTGTGTCTTAAAAAAACAAAAAGAAAACCATTTACTGCAAGTCTTTTTGACAGCAGGAACATAAAAGGTCTCTTTTTTAAAATATATTTGAATTTTTGACTGTTGGGACTAATTTTCCTTAAAACAATATGACGATGTGGTGTAACATTGGGCCAAAAAGTTCAGCTCTTTATTAAGAAAAAATGTTGGCGTAAATATGTTGTTTGATTATGAATCTTTGGATATGGGAGGTGACTGTAGTTAAGGATGACATAAAGGTGAGATTTGCAAATGGGGCGGGCAAAAAACTTACACAGGTCTGCGATATAGTATAGGTATAGTATGAAGGAAACAATCATCGTGGGACAGTTTTCATCGGAGCACTGACTTGAAACGAGCTACCAATCTGCCATTCGTAAGTTTTCAGTGTATTTATAGAGAAAAGTACGAATGATAATCTTGCTTCAAGTGTCTGTGGCATGCAAAGCCATTGATTGTAGTCGGAACAATTGCCAAAGGAGCATCTAGTCTTTTGCCAGGGAAATTGTCGTAAGAACAAATGCCCCATAACCAAAATAAAAACGCCTGCAAGTTTAGTGATAAAGAATATAATTGAACTTAGTAGTATCTCAAAAGCAGTCACGGACCTGCTTAGTGGTATCGTGTTCGCTTACTAAACTGAACCTGCATGCTTCAATGTACCACCTGTCGACCACCAGGTATATGAGCGAGCCACATGTTGCGGCTCCGGCAATCGCAGGGGTGGTTTTACTCGTTATTCTCTCAGTTTACCACCGTAATAAGGCTAGGTGAAGTGGACAATCCGTCGACATATAAGTTAAACACCAATCAAACAAACAAACAAAATGAGTCGTGTGTAAGAATCGTACATTTTGACAATATTAATCAATGAATGGCAATAGGACAAACCACCTAGACGTCTGCAGAGGAGGTGACAGGAAATTTTTGTGATTGAAGCGCCCGGAAAAAACCTCGAAATTGCTTGTATCGGATTGTGATGACTCAACGTAAGAAAACTATTGTACTGTACAAACCATATACACAATCGCATGATAGAATTAGTCACTTTAAAACATAACATTGTTATTCTTGATTATCACGGCAAAACTATCCCTGTTTATTCAAATTTTAAATCAGCCATTTTAACAATTTCGTTTATTATGTAAAAGTGTATGATTTGTGGAGATACACAAGAGAGATATTTGGTTTGGTAAACAAGACAAGTAAAAGTGACTTCGATCTTAAACTGCATGTTCCACTACAACAGAACCACAGCTAATTTTGACCTGGTTCCCATCACACTGGATGAATTATGTTCACGTTACTATTACCACACATTATTTAGTAGTATCTAGTTCACAGCGACTATTAAATTGCCATTTCACCAATTATATTCAGAGCTGTTGTACATGCCACACTTCACAACAATGTTTTGTACAGGAGAAGGTAATTTTTTGTCACTACGAAAATCTACTCGGTGCGCCAAGAAATGGCGAACCCTATATTGGTGTTGATAATTCTGTAATACAGCAGTTTTACAAGCTTTTTATATAAGTTTGCGGTATCATAAATGATAGATAATCAAGACTATTTACATGTATGGTATTTCGGCCCTTCCAAGTTGTCAGGGGGTCTTGGGATTGGGAGGCACCTGGTACCCCATAGTGATCATTTAACCAGACGGGGATATCTAATAAACCCGGATTGGACGTGATGTTCAACATGCTCTTTCCACATTTTGTGTTCAGTTTATTTAATAATTTGAAGATGGGGTAAAAACACAATCTAATACATAACCAGAACTGTAATAAACCTTTTGTTTCTGTAAATAATGCACAGACAACACGTGTAATTTCGTGTAAAGTATGTCCCTTATCTCGTTCTATTGCCTAGAGGATCACGGGCGTGGCCTATTGGTTAGCGTGTCTGCTGACCAATCCTACTTCGATGTACCGTCCAGGGGTTCAAGTCTGCCTATCGACCATCAGGTATATGAGCGAGTCATAAGATGCGTTTCTGGCGATCCTCCCAGTTTTCCAAAGTAATTAAGCAATGGACAATGTTAAATGGACAATCTGTCGTCATATAAGTGAAATACCCTTGAGTACGGTACGGTATCAGACTCTTGTAAAGCAATCTCAATTCAGACTGGGAAACCAACAGAACGTTTTGAAATTTGCGATAAAGAACGAGTGGAATTTAAACAATATCCTGCAATTTACTGGCAACTAAAACACTGGAATGGAACTCCTGGCCGTTTGAGGTTTGGCAATCAGTTAAAGGTTACCGACCAAAATGTCAATTCAACCAATCGGCCTACATTTATAGTGATTGGTCAATCGATATAGTGGGCTATACCAAACTTAATTTTATCTCTTAAATGGTAAATGAATAAAACAAACTCCTGAGCTATACTCCTCGTACTCATGTAAATGTTGTTGAAAAAAAACAGAATTTCTTGGACTCTCCAAAATGGTATTTTACTGCTTGCCATTTATTAACACAATGGTTTATTCGTTTTACTGTAACACTATATGAATTGATCTGCGTCAACTGCTCGCGTTTCTTGAGTTTCTTGACAATTGAGTTGAGCGCCTTCAATATCATAAATTGCTCTTGTATAAATGGTTGAAATGATAACCCACTCAAGATATCGTATCTCGTGGTTTCTCATTCACTCGACCAATATTCATACCTCACTGTGTAATATCTTGGTATACCGACCATCGTCACTAATTTTTATTTTTTCAAAAGCTAATGCCAATGAAAAGCGAAATAAGAGAGAGAAAAATATTTGGAATCTCCAACCTTTCATTTGTGGGGAACATGGAAATGGCTCTTTACAATAAAGAAACCCGTTGTATCAAGCATGGCATTTGACATGGTTCTGTGGAAATTAAGTGACCCGTTATCAAACATTAAACATTTGTGAAATTGACACTTTCACGATGCCGTGCTGTTCTTTAATGAAGGAATTAATGTGTCTTATCTCTACATATTTTAAACCTTCTGTTTGAATGCATTATTTGACGGTACCTGGAGCTGAAATCAATTGGCGTTAAGAAATAAACCGCGACGAAAATCTTGCGGACAATCTATTTTTTTTACTTTCAAAATGTCGTCCTCTGTAAGTTTTTCGTCGTCATTGATTTTACAATGTGTCCAGCCATAAACTTATCCATTTGCCCAAATCGAAAGATTTCCATTGTACTGCAATACAAATGATACCGCGGTAACGGGATTTTGCTAGGTTTGGGCGTTTGTGAATTGTGAAGCTAAGCTAATTGATTACAGTACTTGTGGTAAATGTGTCGTATCTTGTCTTATATATACCAGTTTTCTATTAGATAACACAGAATCTTTGTTATTGTATAATAGTGCCTTTTAAGACACAAGCTGTTTCACTTTTCTGTATGTCTGTAAGTATGGTGATACTGTCTTGTATACACGCGCTGCTGTCCTACCGTGTTTTAAATACTTTTTATGTATATCTGGATGTATTTAGCTGTTTGCTTTATTCTCTCTTTCTATCGCTTTCAGATCACCAAGGAGGAGTTCACCAACTACTATAGTGGTGTTAGTGCTTCAGTCGACAACGATGCTTATTTTGACCTCATGATGAGAAACGCATACAAACTATGACAACATTCCTGCCCAGTCAATATCGAGATTTTGTAGAAGAAGAAAAGTGAACAAAGTGAACCCTGACCTCTTAAATCAGTATTGTTCCGTCCAATCAAAATCCTTTCTTGTTATTGCTTGGGAATACATGTAATTGATAAACCGCTTGTCGATCCAACTGGGCGCTTTTTAAAAAAATATCTCAGAGGACAGAGTCTTAAGTCTAAATTTGCACGGTCGATGGTTGTCCTTTGCTCAATTCGAGACCACTATCGGGACGGAAAATTGAATAAATATTCCTTTCTTCTCATCAGGGTACAGGTAGTAAATCTCCGACTCTTTCAAACTTCTGAATATGAATTCTTTCGCAACATTGTTATACCCTGACGATCTTTTTGAAATATTGTGAATTCGTCCACTTTTAAAAATTGTATATCCACGATTCCTGTCAATGGGATTCAGCAATATTGTACATTCTTCATACAGTATTTACATATACAGGATACCTCGTTCTGTTGTATTGTATTAACGTGGGATTATATATTAAATGGACCTATCAAGAACGTCTGTGAATGTCCATTATTGTAACAGTAGTTCCAAATTCATCATTAGATTGGTGATATTGTCAGACTGCATGTGGAACGGACAGTTTTAATTAATAGCAGTAGGGCATGTGTATAGAAACACTTCTAGTCTTTTCTTTTTTCAGTTCGTTTCATTTCATCGTTTATGCGCATGATTCGTTGGATGTAAATGCTGTCATTTCTTTACATTACTTTGACTATATAAACGGTTTATCTGTTGACCTTTAAGCATATCTAGATGTTAATGTTTATAACTGAGACTGTTCAAACGCTTATTGTTAAGGTCTGTTATTTTATGTGTTAGAAGTCAATATCGTTTGTGCGGCTATATATTTTTAAATGCATTTTGACTTTACATTGTACATAAATCAATTTATAAATAAAACTAAAATTTTAAGAATCAGTCACTGTATTGCGTTTTAACGATTTGCTTTTAATAGCACTCAACGTTTTATAGGGTGTATAAACCAAACGATATACGATTATTTTGTTTGCATAAAATATCCCCCCCTCCGTAAGGAGTGAAATAACTGTCACGTTTAGGCCTCTTGCCGAATTGCTTTCTCTGTATTACGATACATTAAAACAGGGCGTTGCATGATCTGTCGATTTCGGGTAATAAAAGTACTGTTAAAGTATAGGAACAACCCCGCAGAAAGATAATGAATTGATTTTGACTCGAAGATTCGGTTTATTGGTCAAACCATCATCAGGAACTGGATATCCAAGGGAAGCTGTTTATACACAAACAGGTGAAGAAAATACTTAGGGCAGTTAAACTAAAAAAAAAAAAAAAAACCTCTTAAGTAATTTACATGAAGTGTCAAATAACCATCTTACATACTATCTCACTTTAGCCCAAAGATAATCACATGTGATAACGTAAGTAGCTTTTATGTCCAGATTAAATTATTTAGGAAACATGTGAAAGTAAACTAGTTTATATTGTAAATCACACTTGAAACATTGGGCTATTAAATACTGGAGGTTATCAATTTTGGAAACAAATGGCATGCAGGCAATTGTTTGCCAGTCATTTGTTTCCTTTTTGATTTTCCTGTCGCTTTAGTTTAATTATTGAGTTTAATACTAATTTAGCTTGACTATTGTTGGCAATTCGATGCCTGATTATGAGGGACGTGGGTTGGATCCCCGGACGGGTTTCAACCTGCACAATTTTCTAAACTAGAATCTGTTCAAATTAAGAAAGTGTTATCCCAAAATAAAGAATACACTCTTATAATATTGTTCTCACTTCGAACTATGTTATAACAAACTTTACCCGCACCAGGACCATTTGGCCAATTGGAGTTCAAAACAATCCAACTTCTACTCTCTTGATTTTATTGTCTTGTAAATGATATACAATCAGGCCAACGATTTCGGGCTTCACAGGAGCGGAATTTCTCAATCGACCAATGAATTTGATTCTATTTGCTTAATGAACGGTTCAGAGCTACATAAAGTGACAATAAAATACAGAGGAGCTGATATATATAGGTCTGCGTTTTCTGAGATTGACAATTATGGACTCTATCAGATTTTCACGTTTAACTTCGCATGGAAATAACAACATCTGTCTTCTTAACCTGTGTTAAGTAAAGTAACAACTCCGACTCAACGTTTCGGTTTATGGATCAAACCTTCAGGATTGGCGATGGTTTGATCAATAATCCTAAACGTTGAGTCAAAAATGAATTCATTATATTTTTTCGGAGTTGTTACTATACTTTACTATATGTTAAATACCGCAGTGGTAGTCATAATTTCAAGCTGTGTTGTGCTCAACCTATTCTCATCAAGTCCAAGATCGACACGGTCTGCTGTGAATATCTGCTGTCATTCCGCAAAAATATGGAGCTATAGGAATTTGATAACACATCGGATTTTAGTGTCGAGTTATTACATTCACATTGTTTTGTATGTATTGTGTGTTTTTTTTTAAAATATAGAATAAAACAGTACACAGCATGAAGACAGAGCACTGAATTCATATCAGCCCTATAAAAGCAGGGGTTTTCGAACGTAAAAAGCAAACGGTTGTTCACAAAAGCCTTTTAGACATCAATCACCTTCTTTCGTTCTCTACAAGCGGTACAGACTCCGTACAGTCCACTAAAGCCTGTTGATTCGATAACACTGACATACTGTCATCTTGACAAATCTACCCAATCAACAGACTGAAAAGCGTCATGTGACGGCGAATTCCCAATTTCACAGACTGACAACACCAAAGGTGTATACTATATAGCTGACCGTCAATGAAGCGTAAGACATGAATTGACTATCCGGAACTTCCGCCTCTGTCAACGCCTAAAAAATATTTCCGAACACACCATCGCGTGACCATGCATATTTATTTCAAGCAATGACGTTGTTCCGAATCTTCTCCTGGCGAAGCAATATTTTGCACCGAAGTAGACCTATATAGCCCAGCATAAAAATGGCATTCCAGTACAAAATTTACGCAATTTAAACACACGCGATCCCAACAAATAGTTTATAAACCAAACCGAAGTTGGGTATCATTTTGATGTCACCTTTTGCCCCAAAGCCAAGGAAACTTTGAACAGATCACAGTAATAATAGTTCCAGACTTATGCTAAAAAAAATCACAACCATGCACAAGAATGCAACTCTCTAAACGGCGTATTGGACATTTGGTCACTAACGGTTTGCCCTTTGGTTCGGGTGGGCAAATCTCCACAATGGTAATATGTTCAAGAAAGTTGCCTCTTTTACTTCCGTCTTTTATAGTCCTGAAAAGCAAGGATTCTTTTCGTCCTATAAAGAAACGAATATCAACAAGACCGACTGTTAAATACACTATTAAATTGAATCATAGCTACACAATGATAAAGCCGTATACATTTGATTAAAACCGGAAGCGGGCTTACCTCCATGACTTACGTAGGCTACAGCGCGGTCTGGGTTAAAAAGCTAGACGGTATACTTGGTTACAAAATGAGCAGTATATTCAATGACATGATTGGAATTTGACTTGAGGGTACAGTTGCACAAAACCTGGACAAATCATTGAAATTGGATTGAATCACTTATCCAGGTTTATCCTGTGGGCAAAGCTTAATTTTAAACATTGTTTAATACATAAACGTTATGTGTTTTTAATTCCAGATCACCCGAAGTGAATTTATCAACTATTATGCGGGAGTGAGTGCCTGTGTTGACAACGACGGTTATTTTGATCTCATGATGAGGAACGCCTTTAAATTGTAAAACTAGATGGAGATATTAACTTATGCAGAAATGTTTGTTCTCACTCGGCTTGATCTATCAGACTTTGTCACAAAATGCCCATCTTTCCAAGCACTTGTCAATCGTTTAATCCTGCACAGAATGGTAGAATATAAATGATATTTTGTTAATGTTTACCGTATAAAGTGTTTGGCTATACTTCTGCCAAGTTTTGTTTGAAATAATACCATTATGAGATATCTAATGATATCTAACTGTTCAATTAAGGAACTTCCAGGAATTATGATTGTAAAAGATTCGTATGGTAGAAATCTTTTGATATTATTGTTGTTTTATCATATTGGTAACTTACCCAATCGCTCACTTACTCAATCAATCAATCAACCTATTTTTCTGGGCTCATATGTTATCAAACCAGCATCTTTAGGTCCCAAAAACAAGAATATATTTAAATTTGTAAAAAAATGATTCTTCTTCATTGAAACGCTTTGAGTGTTTTACAATTTTTTTAAATGGATTTATTTTCACGTGGCATTGAACAAACGATGACGTTGAATGATTTCTGATAGATTGATTGATTGATTGGTGTTTTACGCTGTGCTTAAGGGTATTTCCCTTATATGAGGGCGGTGTATTCCAACAAAAATTGACACTAGCAGAACCATAAAATGTGAAGTGTGTTGATAATGTTAGAAACCTTATCTTCCTCTGGTAGTACATAAAGGTAGCATTAGCCCTTAGCCAGAGGACCCATGATTTCTGACGATGCCGTACAATAAAGAAAATGTTGCAAGTTCTCTGATAAAGCAGACGCATATACCAATTCTCACCTTCGCTAGCCAAGGGTTTTATTCCAAGCTACATTGCACACAGATTAATCGCAATTATATAGAATTACAGCTATATGCCCCCCTGCATGGCGGATAAAATGACCAGGTTTCTAGTAAAAGCGCTTATAAGATATTTTGCATGTTAAACAAAAGTTTTGAATTTTTTTTTAACTTTGCAAAGCACTATTGGCGTATATATGGATAGTTGGCGTCTGTAGGGGGTGGGTACATATGCAATACAGGTACTCTCATTGAGTTGGTTAAATGGCCAGAATATATTCCTTTTTTCGACAACTCTTCACCCACTTTCATTATTGACTATAGCATCATTTTTACTAGCTGAGTCCTCTCGTAATATAATTAACATCTGATGGGTTGCAGAAGTTACCAGGCAACCAACCAATAGCTTGACTGTAGCTTTTGGGTTATATGCAAACAGTCCGCCAACACATGGGTTGTGATGCAGAGAATCCCAGAATAAAACTCTTGACTAGAGAAGATGACCAATCAATGTGAAATTGTTCTCTCAAATTGTTAAACTAATGCAAGCACCGTTTCATATAGGGTTACAATGTAAGCGTATTTCGCTGATGTTAACCAATAAAAAACTTTGTCCTAAACTTTGGAACGAATTCTTTCGGTATAGCAAAACAGCTTGTTCGTGTTTGAGAATGGAACACAATGATTTGTGAGCTCTACAATGGCCTGATATTCAACTGGCGATTCGTGAGTTAGTTAGCTGCACGATTGGCTTTTCACGCACTTTCTCGTGTTACTTGTCATGTAAAGGCAGTCAGCCAACGTGTTATCTTTAACCTCGCGTGATGTTTTCCAAGAATTCATGATAATAAATCCAATAGTGCACTTAAATGCGACCCGTTGACAAATCCCGATGATCCATTCTCGAACGCCTAGTATTTGTGTAATATTACAATTTTATTTGTAAATTATTTCCATCATCGCTCATCATTTCTGTTGAATCACAATTTTGCTGAATGACAAATTAATGGAATTATTACATGTATAGGTGCTAGTGTGTTTCTATTATGTTTACATCTGCCAATGACTTCATAAAGCTTATAGTGTTGTATATATGTGTGCTATATAGTGACAATCACGTGTTCTCTAATCAACCAAATACTTCTGTGATAGGAGCAACAACTGCTGATCTGGAATGAGGGTATCTTATTTTACTATTTACAAAAATGCAATAATTATATATGTGCCTATTATCACTTGTAATATATGTTTATACATGGACATTTACTATGCAGCCAGTCAAACAAATACTAAGCCTATATTTTGGCGACCATGCATGGGTTAAATTCCTTCAAATCGTTATTTCAAAGTAAAGTAGAGTAGAAAATTCGAAGAAATAAAATGAAGTCATTTTGACTTAACGTTTCAGTTTATTGATTAAACGATCATCACCAAACCCACCATTTCCTCGGAATTGTTTCTCTACTTTACAATGTTAAAGTCATCAGTGGTATAGTCCTGCTATTTGTAATGCCATAGGATGTTAAATATAACAGTCGAATATTAACAAATTCCATAAAGACTTTGACTGACTTTATATACAATACACATGCAACAGGTACACGTGTCGTTTCATTGTTTTCGTTGGAAAAAGATTATTTAACGATAAATCCATGTTTTGAGCAGGCAAAGAGTCGGTAGTCCAAGGTAAGGTATATCTGGGTAATAGTTGTGGGTATTTACAGAATCCCGGAATTTAGTATTATGTTTCTCAAGAAGCCGATTCATTTGGATAATTCCACTCCCATTTAGCATGGTAAATTAAAACATCAGGAGTAACTATAAAGTAGTCTTTACCCCAACACACATCCATATGCCCACCTAACTGAGGCTTACTCTGAGATTCGAAGGATTTGTTTGTTTGATTGGGCTTTGACATCGTACTCAAGGGTATTTTACTTATATGGATTGTCCTCTTCATACCGTTTCTTGCCTACTTACGTTGGAAAACCGGGAGGAAACCTAGTAAAAACTAACCGCGCGATTACCGGAGCCACATCGTGTTACCCACTCATAATACCTAACTACCTGATGGTCAATAGACGGAATGGTACATCGAAGTAGGATTAGTAAGCACACGCACCAACCACCATGGGCCCTAAGCAACTAGTTAATACTGGATGTTGAGAACATAACAGATTTCAGAATGAAGTCAAATACACTACAAATAACATAAGAAATTTAGTGTTTTTTGAAAGATTATTTTACTGGATCACGTCTTAGATTTGTATAAAGCGGTTTCAGCACACACGTTTGAATAATATTTCCAAAAACAAGCTGACACAATGGGGAATCATCCTATCGGAAAAGCGACAATCACAAATTGATCATAATATCAGAAAAGACATATCTTATTTCCATATTTCTTCTGTGGTATCTTTTTGGATTGTTGAGACTGTGGCTCTGAGGGTAGGAGGTATAGTAACAACTCAATTGAAAGTTGATGGAATCTGTTCGTTTTATTGACCAAGGCATCATTAGTTTAAAGGTTTCACCAATGCACTTCTGATGACGCTTTGATCAATAAACCAAACCGTTGAGCAGAAATGAATTCCTTTTCTTTGTTTAATTTGCTTCAGTCGTGGAACCTGTTTTTTTAACTTGGTCGTCCGAAGTCAAAAAGTTCGAGACAACATATTTGATCAAACTATGATTCACAACTTATCTAAAATGATGTCACTTAATTATCCTTATGTTATTTGTCCGTCTTATTAGTCCAATCCAACAGCTTTGCGGTGAGCAGGACTGCCCCATAAATCAACAAATAGTTCCTTTTCAGTTGCCAAAGATTCAGCGCTATAGGGCGAGGCGGCTGACTGGATCAATATTTTGGCAGCTCTCATCGGTTGAGTACCATGCGGATAACGTGTGGTAAGCCATTCCGTAACACGTTGTAAGGATTGTTCGGATGATCCATCTGGAATGATATGATCCACAAGACCTATTTGTTCAGCTTCCGTCATAGTAAGAATACGCGATGACGCCAGCAAGTCTAAAGCATTTTTCCTTCCTATAATGCTTGTTAGACTCGATCCGGCTCCAAAACCTGGCACCACTCCGAGCTTTACTTGGAGGAAAGCCACACGCGATGCCTTCGCTGCTATTCTAAAGTCACAACAGGTCATGAGTTCGGCTCCGCCACCAAAAGCAACGCCTTCGACCAGGGCTACGCTAATCAATGGTAGACTTGAGAAGCGAGACAAACTATCGTGCATTAAGGTCGGTACAGCCAGGCCGGAGCTCTCAGTCTGTAATATCCCCCGTACCAGACTGAAATCAGCGCCTGAGCAAAAGAATCCGTCTTCCCCTCTTAAAATCACATATCGGCCATCCTTCCAGTTTTCCAATTCCGTAACAGCCTCGGCCAGCTCAATCGCCATTGTACCTAGACATTGTAAATAGTAATATTAGAATAAATCAACATTTCTCATTTTCTCTTAATAAAAAGGCTTAAATAGAGCTAGATGTCTCCTATGTCCTAAAAAAAAAGAAAGAAAAATAAAAAAAAGCAACAAAGAAAAAGAACATGCAGAACAACAGTCGTGTCTCCTATAAGCCACCGTAATAGAGAAATCCATTTCACTGATTCAGTATTAACAACTTTCTCGTTTTGATGAGATCAAACTTCTCTAAGGTTTTTGAAACTGGTTTGATCGTCTGATTAGTTTTACCTGTCAGTGCGTTCTTTTTGGTTGGATTATTAAGTGTAACAACAGCCAATCCGTTGGACTCGTCTTTCCTAAGATCCACAGATCCACCGGGAAAATGGGCTAGGATCGACTTGGCATCATTTACAGTCATATGTGTACTGGACGAAGATGAAGGTTGCCTGGATAAATAAGTTTGACCTGAGCAAAATGCAAGAAAGTGTGATAGGTAACTTTTATATTTTCTGCTTTCATTTTTTAGCAAGTGCACCGAAAGTCTCTCTTAATTGTAGTTTGATCCAAATACATATTCTATATTTTTCTTATATGAAACAGCTTTTAAACAAAGTCGTAGATGATTTTAAAGTTTAGATTTAAATATGCTAGTTTCTTAGTTTGAACAGAGCACACAAGGGTGCAGGTTGAAACCCGTCTGGGAATCGAACCCGGAACTCACAACCCTCAGAGTTAGACACCAAATATTATTTTATGCATGTTAGAATGAATCCTTACCTGTATATAAGGTGTTTTGCTTTGCGAGTTGCATCTGATGTCGCCGAAAAATACCCAATGCAGATGATAAAGTGGTTATCGTCTTTCGGGTGTCCTTTACGCCACTATATGACACTCTGGTCAGTATGGGAATAACGGATGAACTGCACACAGCTGCCATATCTAGAATTAGAAAAAAAATCTATAAAGGGTCAATTTAGGGTCATAATATATCCAACGTACGTATTTATAACTTTAAACACGTGTTGATCACAATCATTTAGGCCTACTTCAAGGAGAAAAAAATGTCAAAATCAAGCGAAACTACTACACGTAAAAGGTTACACAGGTACCAATAATCAGTTAAATAAGCTTGTATACATTATATGACTTGTTGGTCTAAGTAGTTTCTTTTTCCAGATGCACGTCTCAATTTTTTTTGTTTGTTAACACTTGCATTATAATTATTTTTTGTTCTTAATTTTATCAATTATTTTTAAAAACTACATAGGACTATAGGCCTAGGCCTACGGTAACCCTTTTCAAAATCCTTACATACATATGGAAGCTCATGTCGCCAATGGCTCCCTCGCACCCTCGCTTGTCATAAACATGTAAAATAAAAAACCACGAGAATGTTTGTTGAAATCTCGTGCTATTGTAATTTTTTCCCCACATTTTGAAGGGCGAGGGAGCGAGAAGGCGAGAACTCGAGAATTCGAGGAAGCGAGATTTAAGTGTTAATTAAACCTCGCTTCCTCGCCTTTCAATTGTGAAGGTCGAGGGAACGCGAGATCACGAGAACTAGAGGGGGCCAGATTTAGCGCATTCTCGCCCCCTCGTCCATCACTGATAAAAACACTAAAAGTCGAGATTATATTTAAATATCGTGGTTTGAACTTTCTTTACTTGAAAGGCGAGGAAGCGCGGAAGCATATTTAACTGTTAAATCTCGCTCCTTCTAGTTCTCGAGTTCTCACTTTATCGACCTCTTCAATTTTTAAACAAAAAAGACAAAAAAACGAGATTCGTTCGTAAAGTCTATAGTGTTTTTGTCATTTTCGGCAGAGCGAGAACGCAAAAACTAGAGGGAGCGAGATTTAACTGCTAAATCTCGCTCGCTTCCTCGCACTCTCGCCTTTCAGAAAAAGGTATTTTAAAACCAAGAGATTTACATATTAAATCTCAAGTTTGAGCGTTTTTGTTATTACAGGACGAGGACACGAGAGCGAATGGCCGTACATGTTGCTCGCTTTGGCAGCCCGGATAAAATTTAACGACATACGTTACAATGGATTATCTCCCCTTGAAAAATGCTAACTTGTTCGGCGACTTTGCCAGATTCACTTAGGCTGTTGCATATTTAGTTTTAAGTAAATCGTTATGAATTTACTTTAACCTAATTTATATCTGACAGACGTGACTAACAATGGTTGTCCTATCCTAAAAGCATCAACATATGTATCTACCAAGACGGACCGACTAACATACGACCATCTACCTGTTTATTCGCAAGGGGGCGCTGTAAATTATTACCCCTATACAATCTATCCTGAACTTGATTTAATACGACCACAATATTCACTTTCGTGTAGGCCTATTTTGCAAACTTGAAACTTTATCGCCAAATGGTGATTATAATATTTATTGACTTAAATACTTATTTGTCTTATTGGCATGTGCATTCAATGGAATGCTTTATGCCAACGCTTTATAACTCAAAAGAGAATAGCTCATATCTGGGATTACAATATACATGTACATACATGTAATCCCATATACCAAATGCTACACTAGGCTAATAACTAGGCCTAGGAACTACACTATAATAAAAAAAAAAAAAAATTTTTTTTTTAAAAAGCCAAATTTTTATTATTATATAATATTAAATTATTATAAGATATTAAATTAGGTACCATCTCAAGTCTGCCACTTGAAACTTTATCTCCAAAGGATTTATAAGGCTAACAGTAGGCTAATATCAAATTTTTTATTTTAATCTGATTTCCGACTTTAAAATAAAAATTTAAAACTTGATATTAGCCTACTGTTAGCCTTATACATCAGACCTCCATGTTACACATTAAAATGTGTTATATGTTCCGGTAGTCCTAGGTCCTATAACGGGCCTGCGGCCCTGGCTCAGTGGTAGTGAGTGTGCTTCCTGAACTGAACATGATTCGATTTACTGTTCACGGATTCGAGTCCGCCTTTCGACCATCAGGTATATGAGCTAGTCACATGGGTGGTTTTTACGAGGTTTCTTCCCGGTTTTCCACCGTAAGAATGTAGTGTACAGTGTGAAGTGGACAATCCGTCGTCATATAAGTGAAATACCCTTGAGTACGACGTTAAACCCCAATCA
>JARFOD010078716.1:0-20087 GCA_031763545.1 Mopalia muscosa
TGTCAGGAGCCGTTCGTAAAGAAAAAAAAAGATTGCATGCTACCAACTGAATACCGAAGTAGCAAATAACAGATACTAGGGTCTGATAATAACAGATACTTATAGCAGATTTTGTCATTTTCATGCGCTTGTTTGTCATTATTTTAGCGGTTTGCATCGTGTTTTTAAGGATTGATTTAAACAAATGTACTACCAAATTGCAAGTTTAATTACATGTATCTTGTCTTATTTGAGGACATGGCAGTCACCAGTGTCTAGATGGGACCATATTTGGAAACAAAAATGACTTACATACATGTAGAAGAGGCTTACTATAAGTCAACAGGTATTAAACTGACTCAAATTTGGTCAGGATTTTAAGACTTAACGTCGCTAAAAATCATCCGTGGAAAAGTTTCTGAAATGATTGTAACGATTGTCTATGACAGTCGTCACAACTATACCAAGTGTTATTGTGTGTGCGTTAGATGACAGTACAGATGGCCCTCTAGTCACATGTTATTCAAATACTTAACTACATTTATACTTGCTATAAAACAGGGCAGTTCATGACAGTACAGATGGCGCTTCAGGGAGGGCATATAGGGGTCAATGGATGTTCCTGTAAATTAAGCTGTGTAGTTTCTAATAGATTTTTAGCAAGCAAGAGAACAATAGCACTTAGATTTATCGCTAGCTTGATTAGCCCATCATAAACGCGAGGTAAACTGACAGACAGCACATGATCACTCGTTAGAAAAGATATATCACTACCGGTACCTGATATATGATACCATTGCAGTTATTAAGTGGGTCTCACGCAATGCCAAAACGCTACATCAAAGTGAGAGAGCACGGAAATGGCGGAAAAGTTACTAAAAAAGGACGAAAGAGAAGATATTCTTTCGGCTCTGGTTTCTCGAGACAAATTCGTTGGCAATTTCTTTCAACGGGAGAGCATTGGTCCTGTCTTTATGAACGTGAAGAACCATCATCCAGTTGAGTCTTGACTGCGCTTCTGTCGTCCGTAACCAGGTCTTTAACCTCCTTGGAATTATGTCTTACTTAATTTTACAGAAGCCATGTTGTAAATGAAATGAAAAAGCAAATCTTCCTTCATACATCAGTTTTATTTTGTTTCTTTTCTTTTATTTTGACAACTTTTAACGCTATATGGGCCTATGATGACGGCGAAAAAAGTCGTAGGCCTCGTATAACTATATTTTTATGTGTGGCGGCTTTTTGCAAACATGAACGTTTGAAATTTATCTGAAAAAAAAGTGAACAGTAAGTAGAAATTCAACTCATAAGTCAGGAACGAAATTGGCAATTTCTTCGCTGGATATCGCTCAGAACGCGTCTGTGGCCCCTGGACCCTGGCTTGAAGTCCTTGGATAGTAGCCCCCCCAGTTTTCAAAACGTGTCTACGCCCTTGGTATGTGGTTCCAAATCGATACCTGACGTTTCCTGTGTGCTATGTTACATGACCAAAACTAAATCTTACACGTCAAATTATTTGAGGACATTTTGAGCAGCATACATGACAACACATTTCTGACGCATGGATTTTGACCAAGATCGAGTAATATAACAAAACTTGACATCAGATAAACAGTGTGGGGTGATGTTCTTTGAAATCAGGCGATTTGATTGGCTGGTTAAACACCTAGTCATTTTTTAACACTCACGTCATATAGTCTCCACTTAGTGCGCTGTCGGACTTGTGGGCTGTCGGGCTTGTGGGCTGTCGGACTTGTGGGCTGTTACATCGTGTCGGACTAGTGTGCTGTCCGACTTGTGGGATGTTGGACTTGTGGGATGTCGGACTTGTGGGCTGTCGGACTTGTGGCGTGTTACATCGTGTCGGTCTAGTGGGCTGTCGGACTTGTGGGGTGTATCACTTGTGCTACGCACCCATCGAAATCATGTCCGACGCCTTTCCCCCCAAGACAGAGAGACAATTTCACAATTGAAATGGTCCCCTGATGCTTGGCAGCCTGTCTCGCCAATTCATCAAACGTATCCACATCCTCATCACCATCCCTTCGCGCTACAGCAGCTAGCTCATCTAAATACATAAATAGCAATGCATCGCTCGGTTGTGCCTGTAACGCCAATGATCTCACCTTCGACCGCACCGAGTCCACAGATTCCGCCCGTGATCCCTCCAGCTGCTGGATGCGTTGTGGTGCTCCCCTATGATTTTCTGACGCTTTGTCGGCGGGGGCGCCTCCACCTGTGAAACAATACAACAGCTCAATTAACTCAAACCATTAACCAAAATACACGTATAAACACATATTACTGCCCATTCCTAATACTTATCACCCTTAAACATCCATCATAGCCAAACCCGTATAACAAAAGCGTATAACACTATCGCCAACGCAAAGGTCATGACCATTTTATTCATCGGTATCATCCGTAAATATATTCAAAAAAAATCACGCTCACACACATTTATATTTATATGGCATGTCTCCTTACATGTGTTTGTTTGATTGGTGTTAAATGTCGTACTCAAGGGTATTCCACTTATATGACGACGGATTGTCCACTTCACTGTTCACAGCCTATAAGGGTGGAAAACCGGGAAGAAATCTCGTAAAACCACCACCGCGATTACCGGAGCCCCAACATGTGACTCGCTCATACACCTGATGGTCAAAATGCGGACTCGAACCTGTGAACGGTGAATCGAAGCATGTTCAGTTCAGGAACCGCACTCGCTACCACTGAGCCACGGCGGCGGACTTATACCAAAACTTTGTACCCAAAATTCCTCTCACACAAAGACCTAATATAGCATACACGAGAAGCAACACTATGAAGGACGTTCTAGTATCAGACAGAGCACTCATCCTCTATACGGATAAATTCATTGGTTAATTTCTCGATCCCTCTATTACCCTTACCAAATATCTTGGCTATATATGTATACCCATGTAATTGGTTATCACCTTCTCGAAAAGTACCTTACCCATAACGCCACTCGAGAATAGGATCTATTTAGAAATTGGTCTCTGGGAGTTAAAATATGTCCCTTTAATTCTAATTAATCTTACATCCCTGTGTCAGTGTTTTAAAATATCTATCTCTTATTTATCTATTCGTTTGTTCACCTTAAAACTCTATCTAGTCGCCTTACTAACAATTATAAGCCGAATCACCAAATAATAAAATGCACACATTAGCACTCACATAAGGAATCAATCAAATAAGTCAAACTTAAATATAATACACTGATAACCAAGACGTAAACAACCCTACAAAGCTGGTCAAACTAGTAGTCGAGTACTTGTAACCGACCTAACTGCCCACCACGGCTATCCCGTGCGGTCGTAACACGTGGACCTACTACATGAAGAATTAAGTTAGCCAGGCCGCATAGCCCCACTAGCACAAATCATTCACAAGTTACCTGCACAATAAATACACCTTCGCACATTAACATTCAAAATAGCTATCTTGCACACAATGAACACGCCACCTGATATTAATAATCAAACACCATCTAGCTATATCCACCCTCATGTGTACAAATATTCGATTTTAAAATCAAACCACTCACTCGGTGCAAATCAATTAATAAGACTTACGGTCATAACACCTCGTGTGTAAATAACCAAACCAGCCGGCAATAAAATTAACGCACCCACAAATAAGTCCTCTTGCCATAACACCTCATGTAAAATAATAAAACCCACCAGCAATTAAACGAAAACTCATACTAGTGCCTCGTAAATAAACCTCACAACAATAGTAACACCTCGTGTGTAACTCACTAGTCCAAATACGCCTCGTGCGTAAAATAATCAGGCCCTCTGGCAATTTAATTAAGGCACTCACTAGTGCAAAATACAGGCCCCCAAGGCCATAACCACGCTTCTTGCGTAAAATAAACAAGCCCACTGGCAATCTAATTAAGGCACTCACTAGTGCAAACAGGCCCCCTAGGCCATAACAATGCCTCTTGCGTAAATAATCAAGCCTCCTGGCAATTAAACTAATACACTCATTATTACTCATTATGTACGAACGACGTTTTCTGAGCAGATTCTAGCATCGTTTTCAAGCTAAAACGGTGCTAGAATCTGCTCCGAAAACGTCTCTCGTCAATAAATCAGAAGTTGTATATCCATAAAATATCTTGTTATGTTACTATCCCTGCTTCTAAATGCCTCTCAATGAAGAGAAATAAATATAAAATGGACGGAACGTTCTTGTGGCCTGTAATCTGCATTACTTCAGTCGTTGGTACTTACGGGCTCTACTGTATGTTACCGTTTTTAGGCGGAGAGTGCTGCAGCAGATTCGATGTACTTTATTTTTCCTGCACTTTTTTGGATTCTCATGCATTATGGGTTTTTTTTACCATATGTCATATAAACTACGAGGATTTTGGGATTTAGAAACTACCTAGAAAGGAGAATCTTCACCCTTCAGAATCACGGCTCGCTTATCTGCGTAGAATTTGTAACGATCAACTGGACGTCGATCCGATCGACTTGATAAGTTTTTATGCCATGGATGTGCAGCAGAGTAACAGCTCCGCCATGCACTTCACAGTGTGCAATGATCTATTCCGCCAGACACCTCAGACCTGAAATTTTCACTGTTGACTGAACACGATTTGCACTCAAAAGATTGATTCACGCAGGCGTACATATGGGTTTTTTTTTCAAAAACATAAACCTAAACTAACACCAACATTTAACCAAGAGGGGAAACTATTGGAGATGCTTAGGCAGACAGGTACCTAGGCACCTAGCCATTGAGAACTAAGAAGGCACTATTTTGAGTAAGTAAAAAGATCACTAAGTTATGACTCCCTATAGATTGTCAGTTTAAACTTTTCTAACAAATGGTACAGCCAGTGCCCGTGCGAAATATGGGGTTTCTTACGACTTAATGCTATAGAAATATTTTATCTTATGTATTGTAAGAATATGCTTGGTGTAAAAAAAATCCACACCAAACTTTATGGTTTACAGCGAACTTGGTGTATACCCATTTCACATAAATATATATGTTAAAATGATTTCATTTTGGGCCATGCTTAGTCAAGGCAACAGCAGCTTGATAACACCGTATCCCAAATTATCCAGTCAGCTATAAAGCCTATTCATGAATTGTTAAAGGCTAGCGATGAAAAAACTACAAAACTCATGCAAATAATCGACGAAAGAGATCAATTGATCGCTCAGTATCAAATTAAGATCGACTTGCTGACTAATGAAGTATCAGAGCTGAAAACTGAACACGTAAAGACCGCTAGTGTAATAGAAAACATGAAACAGGAAACTTGGGCTTATTTGACAAGGCCGAACAGTACTCCCGTCAAAGCCTACGAATAACTGGCCTAAACGTAATAAACAATGAAACAACCGATCAAGCCGTTCTAAGGCTAGCAAACCAGCTAGATGTGGAGCTAACTTTAAGTGATATAGCCAGATCACATTTTACTAACAAGGAGCATTCACAAGTTATAGTCAAGTTTGCCAAATATCGAAAACGATCTGAAATGCTTTCATCTCGATACAAATTGAAAAATGTCGAAGGAATGAAAGGGACCTACGTAAACGAAGATCTAACACAGCTACGTTACAAAATGTTCAAAAATATGCTGAAGCTACGAAAAGCTGGTGTTTGGTCCTTTGATGGGAATATTTTTTATAGATCCACAGAAGGAGGCAATCGACAGCAGATTATCCGTGAATCTGACATTGAAAAACTCCAGCAAGCCTGAGTTATTCGTATATGTTCTGACAGCTAGGCTCAAGCTGTCCACGCTCCCCAGCACTAAGCCAGTGATTGAAAATCAGGTGCCTCTATATGCTCTGCACTGGATTTGACTCTTCTTTTTAATCTCTTTTTTTTCTTGTTTGTTTGTTGTTTTTTGGTTTTTGTTTTTTGTTTTGTTGACCAGTCAGTCAATCAGTTATAAACCAGTCAATTAAACGAAAACTAATATAGACAAATGTATATCTGATTAATTATTTGTATTGCTTTTTTCTCTCCCATTTACAGTATATAACTTGTAGCTGTTATTTATGAAGTGAATCCCAAATATGCTATTCAATCTATAAAATGATTCAAATAGTATTTTTGTATTATTACAGATGTAGCATTAACTCTCTTATTGAATTATCCATAGCAGTAAGCTATTCACGGACCCTCTGTAAGTATCCTTCATTTATGTGTGGTCCTTTGTGGTTGTCCTGTTGTGTATACTGTCTCTATGTTTATTTACATGTATGCATGTTTTTATTCTGTAAACTCGCGCTTACGTTAACGCTGCGAAACTAGCACACGGCAATATAACTGACAAAATCCAACTCTAATTACCAAGTCAAGAAGCCTATTTCTAGACATGCCTCTAGAATGCATATTCTGTGTTATGCTGATATTCGCCCTATCGCCGTATCGGGTCCGTGGCTTAGTGATAGCGCGTGTGCTTACTAAAGCCTACCTCGATTTACTGTTTACAGGATCGAGTCCGCCTGTCGACCCTCCGGTATATGAGTGAGTCACACGACGTGGCTCTGGCAAATCGCGGGGGTGGTTATTACGAGGTTTCCTCCCGGTTTTTCACCACAGTCAGGCAAGGAATACGTGTTAAGTGAATAATCAGCCGTCATATAAGTGAAATACTCCTGAGTATGACGTGAAACCCTAAACAAACAAATCTAGTATATTTTGTTCTCACCAAGCCAGGTTCGAAAGCAGAGTTTGTAAAAACGATCTAAAATAAATAGCTATTTAATATACATATACTACTGTACCATTAGTTACCAGCAGACTATTTTAGTATCCTTAATTTTCTAAAGCCTATGCGCATGTTCTGCTGTACACTTTCTCTCTCTCTGTTATTAATTCCTTGTATGTATGTCTCAAATTTTATCAACTGATGTTCACAGTATCCCTATAAATCTAGTAAAAACCGGACTGGACTGAGCCTCCCGCCGCTTCCCTGGTGCTTTCAAAGCTAAGGGGCGATATGAGGCTGACACGACATGTTTACTGACTATGATTATCCAACTAAGCTTTTGTATTACTGGCAATACTGTTGAGAGTGACGACGCCATTTGAGTGATATAACCTTTACTACGGCGATATAGGCCCTCATACAAAAATCAGACATACAAACAAACAGAAGGATTCTGACATTGCTAAAATGACTCTCTTTTTGTGAAAAACCTTGATTCTAATAATTCTTACTTTGTCTAATTGCTGCTACGTGTCGAATATAATGTCTTCTTTGTGACTTTTTTTTATTTTTTATATACCTATGTGAACCCATTTAACATGGAAACATTGTTCCACATGTAATTATATAGTTTTTCCATGTTGCCCTGGTGCTCCCCAGAGCCAAGGGGCAACATGTAGCCGATCTATTTGTGATGTCCTTATATAACATTTAAACGGAACCATCGTTATACATTTAATCATATATTATATTCCTGTTGCCTTGGTGCTCTCAGAGCTAAAGGGCAACATGTTAGCCTTTCGGTTTGCGCTGTCCTTGTATTACGCCCTGCTTTCGCCATTCTAGTGAAATAACCTAAAGCACGGATTTAAACCACAAATAAACAAACACAATTGCTGTTGCCATTGTATCTCTGTCAATATTATAAGCATCTGCAAGTGTCTTTGTTTTTCGCCCAGTCGCACTAAATAATATTTGATGTATATATAGTATAACTCTCTACAAGCCAACCTCCAGACACATACCAACTGTACCTAATTATGTACACACTAACATATCCTTTATTTTTTGTAATTAATGTATATTATCTGTTTAATTATTTTGTAATTACTTCTCTAGTTATTTGTGATAAGTGTGGTGTTGTGGTGGTACTTCGGATCTCGTTGGTGACGGCTGCTCGGTATATGTTATTTATATTTGAAAATGGGTAATGACATTATGAGTTACCGAGTGGCCATTGGCCTGTTTGCGTGCGCATGTCACACTGGGTGTTCTTTGGTAACAGTAAAAACACGAAGTGCATCAGCATATTTCAAAAACTACATGTTGTTCTCCCACCCCCGTATTGTCTGTCTATTGATACAGTGTTCTCTTCAGCTTCTAATTATTATACAATTACTTCTTTTTTTGGCTGGTGATGTGGAGCCGAATCCCGGTCCCATAGCTACAGGTACAACGCTTAAATTTGTTCATCTGAACGTATGTAGCCTTAAAAATAAATACGACTTAATAGTAGCCCATCTGTCTGATTATGATATTATTGCTCTGACCGAAAGTCATCTAACTCAAAATGTAGGGAACAACCAAATATCCATCGGTGGATTCCACGAACCAATCCGACGTGATCGCGACCAGGCTTGGGGAGGGGTTTGTGTTTATATTTCTAATCGACTATCCTTTATTCGCCGCCCCGAGCTGGAACACAACACGCTAGAAATGATATGGATTGAACTTAAGGATAAACCTAAATCAATAGTAAGTATTATATATCGCCCACCAAGTACAGAAGTAACAATGTGGGAAGATATCCACGATAACATAGCAAACGCATTTGAACGATTTCCAAATTACAACATTATTATTTCTGGTGATATTAATGAAGATTTATTAAATACTAGAAACCGTCACCTGGCCAATATATTTTCCTCTTTCGGGCTAAGCCAATTAATTACTGAACCAACCAGACCTGCTTCACAATCACTTCTCGATCCAATAGCATGTAGCAATACTTCGCATGTGATTGAGTGTGGAATTCTGCCGAATTTTTGCAGCGACCACTGTCCAGTTTATGCCACAGTTCGATCTACCATACCCAAGCAGCCTAAATTTAATAGAACTGTGTGGAATTACAACACTGCAAACTGGGATCAATTAAGGCAATCCCTTGACTCTGAGGGTTGGGAGGATGGATTACAAAACATGGGAAATGATGTAGACTCAATATGCAAATTTCTTTCCGATAAAATCTTAAACGCTGCAAAATTATACATTCCAAACAATACAGTTACTATATACCCTAATGATAAATCTTGGATGAATAACGTAATAAAACGCGAAATGAACGTACGGGACAAGTTGTTCAAGCGATCAAGGAGAAATAACACAGCTGAAAGTACAGCAACATACAAAATTAAACGAAATCTGGTTAATTCTATGATACGAAAAGCTAAACAAATAATTAAAAATAATACAGAAAAAATATACAGATCAGCAAATCATGGAATAAGCCTCTATTATATAGTAAAAGCAGATTAATTAAAGTTTAGAAACTAGCTTTTTTTACATAAATTAAAGTGTTACCAATAACTTTAAAACAGCTAGAAGGTGCTTTCAATGTATTTATACTGATATTGCAGTAATAAAAATATATCGGATTGATGACATTTTGTTAAGTATACGATAGGAGCAATCATGCATTTCCTTGAGCCTATTTGAGAGGGTATAATGAATATGAATAAAAATTTGTTTTACAAACAGAAGCGCTTGTTCTATGTCAATTAAACAAGATATTGTTTAAATAATTCTAATAAATTATTTATTTTTTTAACAAATAAGATTTAATTGCTTTACTTATTTCTTTACGCTTGGTTTTTAGTTTTCTCTAACCTTAATGAAAAATGTGTATATTTACAACAAATGTCACAAGTACAAGTACTCTATTGACATTCACAATGCATTTTATTTCCAGTGAACTTCAGTCATTCTGACTAGTGTTAAAGTTTATTTCTTTATCTATTGCATGCATACAATTCATTTAATGTTGTTGTTTTTTTTGTTTTGTTTTTTTTTTTCGTTTTTGAGCTTTGTATGATTTCACCCTTTATTTTAATACTTTGTCATTATTTTGTTGATATTTATATAGGTACATGAAAACTAGCTAAAATTACTAATCCCTTTCACTTTAAATATAGCTTTTGTTTAAATGACGCTTTTTATTTTGAATGTGCACAATATAAGGCCGAGTTTATGGATAATAATTCTGTAATTATGTTATTCCCACGTTTAAATCTTGTCTTAGGTATCAGTTATGGTGTATGTAATGCAAAAAGTATTGTCATGTGAACTAAATGAAGTATTTATTTTAGAGGCAAATAAACACTATATTCGTTTAAAAAGTGTTACCGACCCATAAATGCATTATTGTGTTTAGAGGTTAAACAAAAAATAATGTTTAAAAGCTGTACACATTGCGGTTAATGTAACTAAACACCTTATTTTCGATTTTAAACGATGCGTTTAACTTACTTAAACATTATGTTTAGATATGGTTATAAACACATTATTGTGTTTAAAAAGTGTTACAGTTTCGCGTTTATTATTGCGTTTAAAACCTAAATGTTTGGATTTACAGTGTGTGTATCTTTAAAAAAGAGATTGCGTTAATGTAGAGCTGAATGCCATCAAAGAATAACCCCAGTGTTTTTATACAGCTGGAATTTGTCTGGCTACGACCGCACAATTTACACAATGTTAGCAAATATCACCACATTCAAAACGGTCCTGGTTAATGACCAAGTGGGCTGTATGTATGCAAGGCATGGAGGTAAGACGCGCATAGATACCGATGCCTGGCGATAGGTACCAATTAAAATATACCCGACATAAACCAACCGTTTCTGTGAACTGACAGTAAAACCAATGCCGTCAACACTACTGAATGCGGAGTTCAACACTTTTGGTTCACACACTTCTGATTCCACTAATATCCAATCAACTGGAGTTATTAAGACATCCTCGTTTGCTGGCGTCAATAGATCTGGGAGTGAATCAATCATTTATCCGATGGATTTCAGTAAATAGGTTCACAGCCTCGCTTATTACATGTATTGTCCGGATTTTATGTCTAGAGAATGATTTCTTGTGAATTTATTGACCGGACAGTAGGGTGCTATTGCCGACAAACACTACCACTTCCGTGTGAGGATATATGTGTTCTTGCTCGATTCTAAACCAATCAATTCACTTAAGTCTGGGAGAAGTGCCTTCCTAGATACATTAAGAAATAGACTTAGCGTAATGGTTTATGAGACATTGTGGTTATATTATACAGTAAAGGCGATCAAACTATGAGACCATGCTGAACAAGGAACATCGAGCTACATTCACCTAGCCTCGGAAAGCATAAAACTTCGCATTTTATTACCAAGGAATGTACAAACTGTTTACCAAAACTAACATTTGGAGATAACTGGCAATCATGTGGTTTTACAACAATGTTAAGACTTTAGGGAGTACGTGTTTAGAACTATATTTTTCGCTCAAAGTAATCAAATCAGGTTTGAACAGATCCCTTATATTATAATACCATTATAACAGGGCACGAACATATTTCTAACATCAGCTAGTCGCCAGATATTGTGTCCCAAGATAAACAATGTTGGCGTTATACTTAATATGTGTCGGTGTGAACGTTTAATGTAATCTGTCAATTAGCGTACTGTGTGAAGTAACAAGACACTAAACATGTATTACGCCGCGACCGATCATTTCCGTTTACAATGTACATATTAAGACTTACTGACAAAGATTTGGCCATTCGACAGTAGGTGATACACTGGGCTGGTGGCCCAATACTGTGACTTATTTTCTGCATTTGACAGGTGTCAGACAGTAACAATGAATTAATAAAAGGTTCTACCTCTTGGTTTGTATGCAGTGAATGGATGACAAGACTAACATATCGACCGACAGAGTGTGATGTATCATTCCAAATCTAAGAAAGATTCATAAAGTAGGTCTGTCGTTTAGAAGATTGATGTATAGGCGTGTAAAAAGCTTCCGGTTCTACATCGCGTTACAAATGTACTTCCTTCTCATTGCTTCCTGTGCATACAAACGGCTTTGTTTCTTTCCTCACATTTTATGACACAGTTTGTTAATATAGCAAATGTAACAGGCAAGCATCACTGATATAGGATGTTACCTCAATATGATAGGATGAAATAAAATTCTTTTGTATTACGATATAAAAGGTCAAGTTATCTGTAAAAAATATAGTTTTATAAGAAATTAAAAACTTTATATGGTCAAATACTTTTGAGGACTCTCAAAGATTTAAAAATGCTTCGATATTTTATTTGTATATCTTAGGCCTTTTTCTTTTTCTGTGGGGATTATGTCACATTTGTATGCCAGAGTTAGAAAGTTTAGGATACTAAGCGGGGATTGTAATACTTGTCCATCACCATGTGTATCCTGTTTCATTAAATCAATAGACTAGTCAAAGCTACCAAATCCTACATTTGTAACTCTGTTATGCTGGAATTAGCCTCTTGTCTTGTAGTCGTGATGTATATTCCCTACACTATCTATTTTTAGAAAAACATCGGATCATAACAAATGTTCTATCACAAATAAATCCAACATTTTGTTTCGGCTGTATCTGTACTTCGTAAACTATGTTATAATCTCAATTCCCTCTTTGTACTGTTTCTTTCTTTTGAATTGCTTCCCGAAAATTTGTTAAGTTCAACATAATGCTTGGTCATTATTAGATAGCGTAACAATATTATCCAACCGCATTATTAAAAATGTTGTGTAAATCGAATGACGTTTGCTAAACAGAAATCATTTAGTTACCATACTATCAGAATGACTTATTTTAATGTTGTGACTTTTAGACACGGGTGGTATTCTGGAGATATATTTCATACAGTTAAAGTATAAATGTGCCAGACTGCACACAAATATAGCTTAATGTCTAAAACTTTCAGACGCTTTTACCATCAATAGCCAGCCAAATCTAGTTAGTAATAAATGTCCACCGACTGAAGATAACGATAATAGATCTGGGACGGAATCAATCAATTGCCAGATGGATTTCCGTGTGTATGTTCACAACCTCGTTTATTACATGTATTGTTCGGATTTTATCTCTAGAGAACGGCTCCTGGAGGGATTTATTGACCAGACTGTGGGGTGTCATTGCCCGCAAACATTACAACTTTCGTGTGAAGATATATGTGTTCCCGTTCGATTCTAAAACCAATTAATGTCCAGAAGTAGGGGACTAGAACCTTCCTAGAGACATGAAGAAATAGACTGAGATCAATGGTTTATATGACATGGAGGTTATTTGATACTGTCTGACCGACTAAACTATGAGACATATTGAGCAATCACAATTGAGCTACATTTTCGATAGTAATAGCTTATCCAGTCTCGGAAAGCAACCCGATTTTTAACGTAGACCTCTCACACAAAGTCTCTTGTTACAGCTATAACAATGCCACTTGACTCTTCGCCACCAGCGGGAGATTTCCTGTTGCGTTGTTGATTTCTGAGCTAAAGAGGAACAGAAAGCTGATATATGTGTGATTCCATTGCTTTGTCCTCTAAGCGCCCTGTATTTGTTCTATGGTGTTTTGTTTCCTGTCAGTGTTGTTGGGAATTGTTTCCTTCGCCAATTGGACAGACACACCGTTATGCGGGTGAAATAACCTTAAGTACGGCGTTAAACCCCAATCATACAAACAAATCTTCGCCTCTAAACCTTTAGAACTTATTTTCTCATCTGTGGCAACGTCCGTGGGAATCTGACAATTCACTTGGAGTTTTGTGTGAATTGACAAACCACCTTGCTTCCACAGGTGGACAGCTAGCTAAGCTTATTTGACCAATACGTCTTCTTTTATAGGCATTTCTTTATAGCCAAATATCACTTTATGATGGAGGGGGACTTAAAAAACTTTCACTTTCTTCGTCCAATATTGATGTAGACTTATTTTCCAGAATGTAATCCAGCGTAATCTATTCAACCACACAATTTAGAAGTGAAAAGCAGATTCTTGTTTAAAACCACTGTGGGCGAAAGACGAATTTGGATTGCGATTTTGAAGATTTGGATCTGACTTCTTTCCATAGTTTTGGCTGCTTGGACATTTTTTTTTTTACAGGACACTCCAAAAATTTATCTTAGACTAAAACGGTTGTATCACAGTACATGTTTGGCTACGCACGCAATAATTTATAACGCTTAGAGTAAGCAAAATGTAATATGTCACAATTGTTCCATTTCAAATCAATACTCCATTCATAATCAACGCAAAATTTGTTTTCTCTTTTCCACAAATTCTTATGTTTTTTAAGTAAACGAGGTTCTGTTAATCCTCCATAAACTGGCATTCATTACCAGAGTCGATGCCGAAGACTCTTGAGGGAGTCAAGAAGAGTCTGAGAGACTAAATCGACATGGCATATCTCCCATACATACCAGATTTTGATATCTTGAAAGTTTTATCAGATGTCTAACCTAAACTCGCTGCACATACACCTACTGTCACAAGTTAGACTATCTAAGTAGATTAAATCTATAAAGGATTGAAAATGTTAATTTTCATTGTTACCTGTATTTAACAAGAATGATCGACATGAAGAGCTACTGAAGTTTAAAATCTTGTCAAACTCGCCAACTTTGAAAAAAGTATGATAATAAGGCATTGGCAAAACATGGTTGATCTTTAGCTCATCATTCTTAGTTTACATATCCTTGGCAGAAATTTCAAAATTTGGGCAGGGTTTAACCCGAACGCTTTGTCGGAACACACGGAAATAAATGTATGCGAGTCCAAAGCTCATGGGCCTATGTCCGCGAAGTATGACAATTGACAAAACTGAATTTTTATTTAATTTCAATTAGATTTAACTCCAAATATTGAATTTTGACCCATACTTTTTGGTCAAATGATGGATTATACTTGTGTCAACAGCGATAGGTCATTGTTTAGTCCATTTTCAGGTTAGTTATCATTTAGTATAAGTAGGCAATACAACATTTACTGTATCATCAACTTGTTGGACAAATTGTAATTGGCACGTTACAAATGTAAGTCTGGCTTATCTTTGAACAAACCACACCTTAGTGTTTTCGGAGTTAAAAGTCAACAGTTTGTCATGTCGATCTGTTTGTCGGGTCGTTGTATGGCGTCCTGTGTCTCTGTTTGCTGCTCTGGTTGTTTTCTTCCACATATTGGGTTGGCACGCCGTCATATAAGTTACCAAATGTACGGCATTATACTCCAATCAAACAACAGAAACTGTTGGTGGTGAGGTTTATTTCCATCGGCGATTCAAATAAACCAATGCAGATGGCTCTCTGTAAGCGGACACCAGTACAGTGTGTATCTTAAGGGCTTATACTCTCGTATATCTTCAATCGGTGAGGTTTGTATTTTATTCGTTAAAATAATAATGGATGGGTCAGTGTATACAGTGATGGGATGAGGAATTCAGTCATTATTAGTACAAATTGATACAAAGTTTAAGCTGTGTGATTATACAGTGACCGGGCGGGATATTTTCAGAAGGTGGGTACCATATTGGGCAACTACTAGATTAGAAGTGGCCTTTGCAGTCTACTTTGAATAGATTTTGTATTTTACCGCATTCTAAAATATAATCTATACAACATCTCGTCAAGACATTGACTCCAAGACACATCTGGGACATCTTGTTTTGCATTTCTTTTATTTGCTGGTATGTGGCAAACGTCGTCCCAAATATTGGCAGAAATTAATGCGCAATGGCCTGGTTTAGCGACCGATAGTTGCCTCAGTCTAAAGAAATTCTCGCGAGAATACGATTGATTTTACCGATACAGTGATTGGCCACATCGACTTTTAGGTGATACACTGGGCTGGCGTCCCTATACTGTTACTTATTTGGGCATTGGACAGGTGTCAGACGGTAGACAATGAATAAATAAAGGTTCTGCCTCTTCGTCTGTATACATTCACCTGGTGACAAGACTCCCATATCAATCGAACACATCCTGATGTATCGTTCCAAATCTAAGCAAAATTCATAAAGTAGGTCTGTCATTTAGAAGATCGATTTATAGGCCTGTAAAAAGCTTTCGGTTCTACATCCCGTTGCAAATGTACTTCGTTCTCATTGCTTCTTGTGCATATGAATGGCTATGTTTCTGTCCTCGCCTTTTATGATGCACTTTGTTAATATAGCAAATGTAACATCCAACCATCACTGATATAGGGTTTTAGCTCAATACGATAGGATGAAATTAAATTCGTTTGCATTATGACATAAAAGCAAAAGTTCTCTGTAAAAAAATAAAGTTTGAAAAGAAACAAAAAACGTTAGATTTAGAAATATTGACTAATTATTTCAGGAAGACTCGTGGATTCGAAAATGCTTCAATATGTTATTTCTTGTTTATTTTTCTGTCACTTATTTATGCCAGAGATAGAAAGTCTGTGGTACTAAACGGCGATTGTAATATTACTCTATCACCATTTGTTTCCTGTTTCATTAAATCAATAAACTTGTCAAAGATACCAAATCCTACATTTATAACTGTATTATACTTGAATATGTTTCTCTTGTAGTCCTGCGGTATATTCCCTGTCCTTTCTTTTTTTAGAAAAACATCAGATCATAACAAGTGTTTTATTCACTGATAAATCCAACAAATTACATTTGGCTCTGCCTGTCCTCCATAACTTATCAAAAAATCTCAATTCTCTCTGTACTTTCTTTTTCTTCTTTTGTATTGCTTAACGGGAATGAGTTAGTTCGAAATAATGCATGGTCATTAAAAGATAGTGTAACAATATTATCCAACGACATTAAGATGTTCGTGTAAATCCGGTTTGAACGTTTTAATGTTTTGACTTTTTACGCTTTTTGACGCTCATTTCATCAATATCCAGACGAATCTAGTTAATAAATAAATCGACTGATAATATCGTTAATTGAACTGGGAGTGAATCAATCGATTACCAAATGGATTTCAATGTTCACAGCCTCGTTTATAACATGCATTGTTCGGATTAATGATTGGAGTAAGGTTCCTAGAGGGATGTATTGACTGGACAGTGGGATGTTATTGCCCGCAAACACTATCACTTTCGTTTAAAGATATCTGTGTTCTTCTTCGATTCCAAACCAATCAATTCCCAGAAGTAGGGAAGTAGAACTTTGCTAGATACATTAAGACATGGACTGAGATCAATGGTTTATATGACATGGAGGTTATTTGATACTGTCTGACCGACCAAAGTATGAGACATATTGAGCAAGGACAATTGAGGTACATTTTCGATAGTAATAACTTATCCAGTCTCGGAAAGCAACCCGATTTTTAACAAGACCTTTCACACAGTCTCTTGGTACAAGTATAACAATGCCGCTTGACTTCGCCACCAGTGAGAGATTTCCTATTGCCTTGTTGATTTCTGAGTTAAAGAGGAACAGAAAGCCGATATATTTGTGATTCCATTGCTTTGTCCTCTAAGCGCCCTGTATTTGTTCTATGGTGTTTTGTTTCCTGTCAGTGTTGTTGGGAATTGTTTCCTTCGCCAATTGGACAGACACACCGTTATGCGGGTGAAATAACCTTAAGTACGGCGTTAAACCCCAATCATACAAACAAATCTTCGCCTCTAAAGCTAAAGCAGCATTACATGAAAACTTATCTTCTCATCTGTGACAACGTCCGTGGGAATCTGATAATTCACTTGGAGTTTTGTGTGCATTGACAAGAACTTATCGGACGAGTTCGTTTTCTCTTTCTTCATCCAATATTGATGTAAACTTATTTCCCAGGATGTAATCCAGCGTAATCTATTCAACCACACAATTTAGAAGTGAAAAGCATATTCTTGTTTAAAACCACTGTGGGTGAAAGACGATCTTGGATTGCGTTTTTGATGATTTGGATCTGACTTGATAAATCCGGAAGTGTTTTATTTTTTTTTTTCTAAAGTTTTGGCTGCTTCGACATTTTTTTTTTTACAGGACACTCAACAAATTTATTTTAGTCTAAAATGGTTGTGTCACAGTCAATGTGTGGCAACTCACGCAGTAATTTATAACGCTTAGAGTTAGCAAAATGTAATATGTCACAATTTTTTAGTAATAGTTGTCACTGCAACTGGGAGTTTTAAAAACTCCTTGTAACTAGGACGAAACTCTATGTAACTCTGTAAAGCTGGACGCAATTAATCGGAGGCAGTTCTGGACAAATCCCAGTTCTATCAAGTTGCCAATGTTATAATTATCTAGACAAGTTTTACTGAGTTTCGCTGCTCTACCACTCGAAAGACGGTTTCAACTGATTTAAAAAACAAAAATTATTTCACTTGCGTGTCAGAGGTTACAAATTAACTCGAAATTCCACAATATATTGTTTTTTTACATTTTGCTTTGAACCAAAATGAAAATGGAATGTTAGACGAAATGTGTCATATGGAGTTTATATAGACGGATATACCAAGTCAAAATGTAATTATCGTTACATGTTGTGTTTTCATAAGATTGCACTCTCTAATATTGTCCGATTTCTCGACTTTTTTTCCTGTTAAAAATAGTGTCTTAATTTTTCGATTTAAATTAATTACTGTAATACTTAAATTTTTCGATCACTGTTAATAGCACATGCCAGTGTTTAAATATCGTTTAACATTCGAATTCACACAATAATAGAGCAGTAACTCATTTAAGTAAGTTGTTAATGCGAGCCAATTGACACATTAGCGACTAGCGGATTAAAAGTATAATTGAGAAAAAGTAAGGTCTTACATCTATAAAACAAATTCACATCATTTTGATGTTCATCTCGTGCATTGAATGTCGGTTTGTATCTATTTGTAGTTCTTTCAGGTAACATTATCCCTTGAGAGCTGGTTAATTGTAGCACACAGGAACATCATTGGCTTGGTGAGAGGATATCGGTGATCTTGTCTTCCTAGTCAGTCCCTTATCCAATCACTGAGACAGGCCGGAGGAGAACGATGTCAGCTATTCACTAGCAATTGGAAGCAAATCAATATACAAGTGACAAGGCCGGCTATTTTGTGTTAACCGAGCCGATGCGGAAGACTCTGAACGAGTCAAGAAGACTCTGAGAGACTAAATCGACATGGCAGATCTCCCAAACCATGTTTATGTCATCTGTTTGCCAAAGTACAATTGACAGTGATTCTTCAAATGCACGTTTTGTAGTGACATTTTGTAGGATAATCAATTGTTCCATGATACCGGAAGAGAAAAGGTAAGACAAAAGGATAAGGGGAAGTACCATTGATAGTGTGGTTTAAAGTAAAACCACAGATCAGCTTAGCCTAAAATAAAAACATGCAACTCCGAATGATGAAGTAATCTTTACGGAAAGATGAGTTCAACATTCAGAGTTGTAGTGATTTTATTTGGCACTGTGGTTTCATGTATCAATGTGTCAGACAACGATTTTGATATAAAACCGACAAAACTAGTTTGATTTGAAGTGCTTCCGAGAATAATCTTGACCAGTACAATATAGGAAGTTTGTTAATATAGTTTTGCTTAGCTAAAGTTTATTCTGCTCTGACATAGTTATAATGCGTCTCAGGATGACCAATGTCTTTAGGATTAATCTAAGCAAAAGCCTTCTTCTGCCATTTCTGCTTTATGTTAATGATTACAAATGATGACAATTATCCTACCGAGAAAACATACTTATTTTGAAAAATAACACCAGCAGTGCTGTCCGAAAATGAAGGATACAAGCTGGCAGGGTCCGTTTCCAGACTGCTATTAATATCGTACCTATTGTCTTGGCTCGTCAAAGTCTTGTGCAATTTGGACAGTTCTGTCCTATGTTATTTCAATCGAACACACGCTTCTTAGATATAATGACTAGGTTTCTCCTGGATAATGACTAGGTAAAGATACCGACCAAATGGTTATTGTCCAGCACGGTGTCATATATCCTTACCAGTGGGAAATAATTATAGTCTGGCTGTACGAAAATAGAGTACTGATGGACAACGGTCAACCCATGTGAAACACAATCTTCTTGCCATCAAACACCCACAGTTTTTTGTGTTCTTTTTTTAGGTGGCCAGACAAAATACTCCTACGCCATTTGCTGTATCCCTGAGTTGATTCGTGTTTGTATTGATAGAAGGATGGCTCAGTTTGCAATCAGTCGGACCCCACCGACTCCGCACACAAACACGCTCCAGGACGTGTCCGGCACACTTAGTATCATCGTAGAAGTCATCATGGTTCTGGTTAACGTTTTTCCCGTCATTGTGGCGGTTAGGAGGAAGAAACAAAACGAAGGCTTGCTAACAGATCATCTGATCATCGCTCTCAGTGCTACGGACATTCTCTCAGTTAT
>JARFOD010078726.1:0-20087 GCA_031763545.1 Mopalia muscosa
TTTAAATTAATATGCTGTAATGGTCTATTCTAGTTCATCCTCACACAAATTTTTAAATTAATATGATGTAACGGTCTTGTCTAGTTCATCCTCACACAAATTTTAAAATTAATATGATGCAATGGTCTAGTCGAGTTCATCCTTGCACAAATTTTTAAATTAATATGATGTAACGGTCTAGTCTAGTTCATCCTCACACAAATTTTTAAATTAATATGATGCAATGGTCTAGTCTAGTTCATCCTCACACAAATTTTTACATTAATATGATGTAATGGTCTAGCCCAGTTCATCCTCACACAAATTTTTAAATTAATATGATGTAACGTTCTGCTCTAGTTCACATCAAACAAATTTTTAAATTAATATGATGTAACGGTTTAGTCTAGTTCATACTCACACAATTGTTTTTTAATTAATATGATGTAACGTTCTGCTCTAGTTCATCCTCACACAAATTCTTAAATTAATGTGATGTAACGGTCTAGTCTAGTTCGTCCTTACACAAATTTTTTAATTAATATGATGTAACGGTCTAATCGAGTTCATCCTCACACAAATTTGTTAAATCGCTATGATATAACGGTCTAGTCAAGTTCATCCTCACACAAATTTTTCAATTAATATGATGTAACGGTTTAGTCTAGTTCATCCTCACACAAATGTTTAAATTAATTTGATGTAACGGTCTAGTCTAGTGCATCTTCACACAAATTTTAAAATTAATATTATGTAACGGTCTAGTCTAGTTCGTCCTTACACAAATTTTTAAATTAATATGCTGTAATGGTCCATTCTAGTTCATCCTCACACAAATTTTCAAATTAATATGATGTAACGGTCTTGTCTATTTCATCGTCACACAAATTTTAAAATTAATATGATGCAATGGTCTAGTCTAGTTCATCCTCGCACAAATTTTTAAATTAATATAATGTAACGGTCTAGTCTAGTTCATCCTCACACAAATTTTAAAATTAATATGATGCAATGGTCTAGTCTAGTTCATCCTCACACAAATTTTTAAATTAATATGCTGTAATGGTCTATTCTAGTTCATCCTCACACAAATTTTTAAATTAATATGATGTAACGGTCTAGTCTAGTTCATCCTTACACAATTTTTTTAATTAATATGATGTAATGGTCTAGTCTAGTTCATCCTCACACAAATTTTTATATTAATATGATGTAATGGCCTAGTCTAGTGTATCCTCACACATTTTTTTAATTAATGTGATGTAATGGTCTAGTCTAGTTCATCCTCACACAATTTTTTAAATTAATATGATGTAATTGTCTAGTCTAGTTCATCCTCACACAATTTTTTTAATTAATACGCTGTAACGGTCTAGTCTAGTTCATCCTCACGCAAATTTTTATATTAATATGATATAACGGTCTGGTCTAGTTCATCCTCACACAATTTTTTATAGTAATATGATGTAACGGTCTAGTCTAGTTCATCCTCACACAAATTTTAAAATTAATATTATGTAACGGTCTAGTCTAGTTCATCCTCACACAAATTTTTAAATTAATATGATGTAATGGTTTAGTCTAGTTCATCCTCACACAAATTTTTATATTAATATGATGTAACGGTCTAGTCTAGTTCATCCTCACACTAATTTTCAATTAATATGATGTAACGGTCTTGTCTAGTTCATCCTTACACAAATGTTCATATTAATATGATGTAATGGCCTAGTCTAGTTCATCTTCACACAAATTTTTAAATTAATATGATGTAATGGTCTAGTCTAGTTCATCCTCACACAAATTTTTATATTAATATGATGTAATGGTCTCGTCTAGTTCATCCTCACACACATTTTTAAATTAATATGATGTAACGGTCTACTCTAGTTCACATCACACAAATTTTTAAATTAATATGATGTAAAGGTCTTGTCTGCTTCATCCTCACAAAAAAAATTTAAATTAATTTAATGTAACGGTCTTGTCTAGTTCATCCTCGCACAAATTTGTAAATTAATTTGATGTAACGGTCTAGTCTAGTTCATCCTCACACAATTTTTTTAATTAATATGATGCAATGGTCTCGTCTAGTTCATCCTTACACAAATTGTTAAATCGCTATGGTTTATTGTTTTTGTCAAAATTATATTACACAACTGATAGACGGCTCTGACATAACGATCTTCTTCAACTTATGTAACACATATGATATATATCTATTATTTATTCGTCTAATCGAATTTATCACTTTGTCACTTTGTCACTTTACATCAACTTTTTTTTCTCTAGAGAAAAGATACAGTGACCTGATGGAAGGATACTACATGTATGTTGGTATTGTCGTTTGTGGAGATTTTTTCTCGTATGTGTTGATACAGTGTCGGGCGATGTCATCTTATGCACGATCAAGTGGATTCATATGTGGACAACCATCTATCTTTCTATCAATATATCTTCTGGTTTGATTGATTGATTGGTGCTTTACGTAGGGTTTGAGGATAAATCGTCCGGAAGCCAGGTAAACAATACCTGAAACTTACTTCCAAAGTGACCAATGCTGTTTCAATATGATTTATTATCATATAGCACTTTTTATCAGAACAAACCCTGCTTGCAAATTGTTCTATAATCAAGCCAATAGCCGTCACTACATACAAGAAGAATTGTGTAGAAGATTCATCATTCTATCAGTTTATAAACCGACTCATGTTGTAAAGACGACCAGTAGTACATAACGCGGCGAATGGGGAACGAATCCGTATCGGGTGTTCAAGTGATCAGAATCTCCGTACCTAATTCCGCTTTATCTTGGAGCAACAATTGCTCCACTGCCGCTCCTCTGTATTACGTATCGATATTGTTGATAGGCCCAGATTTGTTTAAAAAGTAGTAAAGGATTAGTCCGCATGTTTGTCGCTGTTAAACCGGGCTTTTATAGAAACAAAAAGCCCCGTTGTACATAAATTTTCGGCTTAAAACATTCAACGTGTATTGTATCAGTAACAGCTACATGAAGAGACCATCAGAACGGACCATGGTTGTATCGAATTGATTTCCTAGAGTCTACGCGTAGGGATTATCGGTGTGGCAGTCTTGACTACAGAAACAGTCCTCGCATGGAAAGATTCAGAAGGCAGAGATCCGTATAACGCCTCAGTCCCCTTATGGTCATTACTGGACTTCCACTTGGATTAGCCGTGTGGTCTTAACAAGTTTTCCACCGTAGATCAGCTTGTGATTTTAACAACAAACCTTAATTCGAAGCCTTGCAACTTAAATCGCTTGAAATGGAATACCGCATTGAGCAAGGACATCTCAGATTCGCTGTTATAAAATGCTATTCAATTTTTCCAACTATATATAAAAGATGACAAACTGCGAATTTTTCTTGTCCGCATATGGAACGCCTTTGGGATGTTCAACATCCTTAATAAGCCGTTGAAATTATTAGCATCATTTGCAGATTGAAGCCTGCCTGTTGGATTACATGTGGCTTTACACAGCTGTACCCTTAAGAGTCAGTCCACTGAAGAACACGTCTGTACCAAAGTCCGATGAGAAGCATAGGTTAATTCTAACTGTCAGCGTCTGTCATCTTTAATCAAAGTACCGTCAAAATTTCTACCGGAGTCTTGCGAGCTGCAGTTTTCACTTCTTGTCAGTGTCTGTCAACTTAACTCAGAGTTTAGTGTGATGAACAATTCAAAACTGTGGGAGTAAATTACTGACAGTGTAAGTTATTTTATACAACAAGGGACGAATGTCGTAGATTACCGTGCGGTCGCCAGGGTTTTTTTATCTAACTTGTTCAAGGTAGGTAGCATATCAACTTTGTAAATAATTATTGAAACCAACATTTGTGTTGTAAGTTTGGTGCCATTTCGTAACGTTTCGTTATTTCTACCCTTAGAAATATTGGTTTTTCCTTAGCCGGGGTTCTTAAGAAAAGAGGGTGGTTCTAAATGGAACCATTACGACAAAAATCGTTGTTTTGTCATATAGAAAAAGGCAGAAATATTATGCGCAGTTGCTGTGAGCGTTCCACACAGAGTCAGTCACAAAGGGTTCTTCTGGAGCCAAGACCGAGTAACCATAAAGGGTTATACTAGAGCCATGACCGAGTAACCATAAAGGGTTCTACTAGAGCCATGACCGAGAAACCATAGTGGGGGTTCCATTACAGCTTCAAAGAGTGTATGTAGATAACTTAAATTCTTGAGATTAAGTGCAATATAAGATTAAAAGTGATGTATCCAAGCTATGTGTTGTTGAAAAAAATAATTCAAAATTCTAACTTCAGTTTTAAGCAAACTCTACATTTTTCAAGGCGTATTTAAAAAAACTATTAATGTTAGAAACTTAAAATTTGTACCCTATGGTACGGACTGGTAATAGTCATATCTTGCAGCAAATTCTTCCCTGATTGCTTTGAGCGAGTAACAAACGCTATAGACAAAATTACCTTCAAATGAATTTATTAGTATATAATGGGCTTACCAGTAGTAGTTTCAATTTCTTTTCGACTTTGAAATCCCACGTTAAAATTCAGCATGCAAAGGCCGTCGATATTGGCTCATTTTCTTACTTCTGGAGCGCTTACATAGACGACAAACAAACAAATAGTGAGTATAACACGACAGGGTGTGCTGTTTTAATGTCTCCTTTAATGAGTCCATAATTGTGGGAATTTTTCTAATCCCAGGGTAACCAAAATATAAATATAAACGTTTCATATCACACCAATAAAAGTTCAATCCTTAGTTATAGATTTCAGGGCTGTAAGTGACATTTGTTTTTTGTTATACCATCACTTTTCGTGCAGAAGCAAGTAAATATGTCATACTAGTAAGTCAACCATAGCCTACTTATTCATGCCATATATATTTCTAACATCAAAATGGTGAATGTTTACACACTCTGAACACCACATTATAAAGTGTGCCGTATCGATCCCGGCTAAAGTCCACGCACCCAGAACACCATATTACTAAGTGTGCAGTTTCTTATCTAAGGCCCCCAAATTCAGAACAAAATATTAGGAAGTATGTGTTCTCTCGAATAAGGTCGACACATGGAACACGATATAAGGAAGTATGTTGCCCATCAGCAAATGTCCACACTCACTGAACGCCATGTTATTTACTATGTGGTCCCTCAGCAAATGTCCACACACATTGGACAACATATTAGGAAGTGTGCAGGGGCCCTCAACTAAGGGCCACGCATAGATGTCAATATTAAGAAGTGAGCGGTCTCGTGAATAAGGTCCACACAATTTAAACACCATACTAGTAAATATGCCGTTTCACAGCTAATGTCCACACTCTCAGAACGCCGTATTAGGAAGTGTGCAGTTCTTCTGAAAATGTTCACATTCTTTGATCGCCATATTAGTAAGTGTACAGCATGTCTCATATGACCAACACAAACTATGCACTACATATTTTGAATTGTGGCGTCTAAACCCTAAAAATATCATGCACCCTCTTAGCTAAGGTTAACTCTTAGATTGCCACACTCAGGATACTATAACAGTAGTTATCTCGGTTACGGTTCACACACTCAGAGCTCCATAGTAGGGAGTGCACGGTCTCTGGGATAAGGTTCCTTTACCTTTTCTGCTTTTTCTATTTATTGTGAATAATGGGCAACGCACAAAGAATGACATATTATTTTATTTGAGGGTATTGTTGCGAAAAACAACAGCCTGTAATTCGTGGTATAAGAATAACGTGCTTGAACAAGCATAGGATGATTAAGCGGCATAACATCATTCAACGAGCATAGAACGAACGAGCATATTCAATTGGGCGAGCATAGCATGATTCAACGAGCATATCATGATTAGGCGAGCATAGCATGATTCAACGAGCACACCATGATTAGGCGAACTTAGCGTGATTCAACGAGCACATCCTGACCTAGAAATGGGGTGATTACATCACGTGGCATATTATTATAGGAAGGAAATAACGTTTCGGTACATGTTTCATTTAACCTGTTAAATTGCACGACGTGCTATTGTTGATTACAAAACAATAATACATTCGTGTTTAGCGCTTCAGGGTTCGTATTTTTAAATATTGTTACGTTGATGCATGACTTCTCCATAGTAATTTAACAAAACAATGTTACCATTTAAACACCGTCTAATTAACCGTTGTGCCCAAGTATCTAATAAATGTACTGAAAGATCTGATTTCTATTTTTAAACCTATATGTAATCTTTTCACCATATAATTAATACTGAGTCATTCAGGTATGCATTTGTTAACATCAGTATAGTCTTCTATAAGTCATATTGAAAACTTGTCTTTTTTTAATATACAGCACACCTATCTTTGTATAGTTGGAACGTTCATTTATAGTTTGGTATCTGCGTGCTGCCATGTACTTCTAGATTTCCGTCTTTAAGCAAATGCTGATGGGATAGAATAAAATAGATGTTTTGTTGCTTCCGCAGGAGTAACATCAACTGTCCTTTCTTCATTATACATACAAAAATATAAGATTTTTTTTGTTGTTCTGATGTGGGTTAGTTTGTATCGAAAATAGCATAGTCAAGCTTCGCTTTAATTTGATATATTGTCTAAGAACGTGTTTCCGACGTTTATTGAATTTACGTCGCGGATTGACTCCAATGTAGTATAAATAACGACTAAAGAACCCTTTAGAATGTTTTCTGTTATTCATCAAGTCGTAGGTGAGCTGACAGCCTGCGTGTTTTACTCACTACCAGATCTACGGGGAAATAATTCAGAGGTTTTAGTTTTTTCTTTTTTTGCGATCGTGGTATTAATCGCAAAATAATTTCATATCCTATTTGTTTGTTTTCTTTCATTGTGGGTACTTGCAGGTTTTGTCACTTATATGACGGAAGGCCTGTTGAACTTGCGAAATATATCACCTTCGTCGCATCTGGCCACAAACAAAGACAAAACAGGACGCGTTGAGTTCCAATACATCACAAATTTGTGAGCGGTCGTCAGGCCCTTAGCTTGGAGCAGCGAGACGCTCCCTTCTAACAACCCGTCTCCTTTCTTAGTCGCATGAGCAAAATTTTCGAACGGGTTGTATTCAAAAGATATTTCCGTTTATTCGAAGCTGTATTTCATCCAATCATTACGGATTCCAACCTAGCAGATCTACTGTTTTAAAAGTCTAAAATATATATAAGAATTTCAAAAGCATTTGAGCGTTGTTGCACGACGCCTTCACAGCCAAACTTCGCTCAATTGGCATAACTGTACAGTTTTTCAACTTGTTTATCAGTTTTTTTTTCCACGATCATAAACAGCGAGTTGTATTACACTGGTCGATGTCAAACCTTAAGTCTATAACTACAGGGGCTCCTCAAGGCTCTGTCTTGGAGCCCCGGCTGTTTCTTATCTTTAAATAAGATCCCCCGATAATATAACTAACAAACATAGACATTTCGCTGACGATACATGCCTGTATGTATTTTCTGATTATTTGCTTTGTTCTGTTTTCTCGCAATCCATTAAGCAAGATTTATTATCTATTCAGGCTTGGGCTGAGCGCTGGCCAACTAACTTTAATATTTAAAACACGTAATCTTCTTTATGTTCCACACGCAGAGCCTCGTCACAATTAAACGTTTGCTTATTTATGAGTAATGTTTTTTCATTTTTGTTACACCCATAATAATCTCGGACTTTCTTTCAATAGAATTGGTCACTGGAACAAACATATTGATAATTTAATAACGACCACTCACACTGAAACATCTTTATTTCGCGATGTCAAATATCGTCTTCATTGCAAGTTTCTTGACATCATGTACAAAAGCTTTATGAGACCATAAATCGAATATGCAGATATTGTATGGAATACTCTGACAGAATACCAATTGATTGCTTTGAAATCTCTTCAGAAATATTGTCTCCATATAATTACTGGTCTAACGAGACGGATGGCAACATCATTATTATAGGAGGAATCCGCTTTCCACACTCTTGTGCAGCACCGTGAGATTCCCCACCCTTGTGCGTTCCTCTCCATTTTTAACGACGTGACAAGTGTCATTTCACACAATTAGCTGCCTGTTTCTGCCTCTGCCAGAAATCCTTAAACACAAATTGGACCAAACAGGTTTATAGCACTTGCATGCATTTAGCTTGGCCAAACTTCTGAGTGGTACTTCTAGGGCGACCATCTTTCAAACAATATGTCGTGTCGCACGAGAAATGCATGCAGCTCTTTCAGTCTTGATATATTCAACATTTTTGTATCTGACACATTGGGGTGTTCTTGTGGTTCGCATACCGAAACTGCCGATCAGTATTTATTTCATTGCCATAGCTGTAATAATTAGGGAGTTGTCTTTATCATGATATAAGTACGTGAATCTCATTATATGGTCCTCAAGAATTAAACGTGTCTCAATTGTCCTACATGTATCTCTCGTGTCGTCCGCAATTTTATTAAATATTTCATCATACAAACGATTTTCCCGATACAATAAAGAAGTGTTATCGATAAATTATATAATTATGAGTATACAAGGATTTGAGATACATAAGCCGTTTATCTAATCTTATTAAGAATTATTTATACATTTTTACTTTACTTTTTACTTTCACTTAGGCATAAAAGGTACTCAGTCTCCTGGGTCCCATTCCCTACACCGAATTACCCTGGTTCTTCAATATCTCCGTTACGTACATACACCTGTAATACTTTATTAAAGTTAGCTTTACATTTGTTTGGAAATTCGGATGGGATAACACAATTGTGTTAGATTGGATAAATAATAAATTGTTTAATTATTATTTTGCCTATAACTGAATAGTTTAGTTTCCACGTAGAATGGAAGTTTATAGTCAATAAAATTATTAAAAGGCATTTTGAGATATTCTAATTTATGATGGTCTTTTGCAGTCTTTTACTTCAACATCCAATAGAACTATTTGTGTATTTGTTTTTCTCCTTATGGAATACATCCATTGAACTCTTAAGAACCCTAGTTGCCTATCAAGTATTTTTCATCGCTCTTTCATTTGTGAGTTTAGTTAAACGACTCCATACCGGAATATTCTAGTTACGTGTTATTCAGATCGTTGGTGTTTACATCTGCCTTTTATAATTTATATTTGTCTAATAAACGCTGATTCCATTATCATAATTCATAAAATTCGTGCACATAGATGTCAATGAAAGGCGAAGTCCGATCTCTTTGTGTACATCCACAAGAAAGAAAGAAAGAAAGAGGAATTGAGAAATGTTTCCGTCTCTTAGGACTATCTGGGCTTTTTTGTTTTTTTGTGATTTGCTTTTTTCTCATCTTTTTTTTAAATTGTTGTTGATTTTTAAATCTAACAATGAATCAAGGCTCGATTTAAAAAAAAAACATTAGCACGGAATAGAAAACTTTTTTTATGTTCGAAATCCATTACACGTAAAAAGGCCTGTATACACCCTGGGCATTGCTTTCTGTGATAACATCCAAGCTAGATTTAGCCTACATTCTCGACGATGTGTCTTCCGCGTCTTCCTTGCCAATGATTGCTATGTAAAACTTTCTTTATTCGGTTAGGAATAACGACAGCCGCGTTATGATATGTGACATTTGCAAGGGTGATGGGTCACCAGTGCTTTGGCTACCCTCTTTTATTTTGGCCAATGCAACCCGGGGTGGAAACACAACAACGTCATACTTAGCAGCTGTTTGAAATTCTCACATGGTTCAAAATGTTGGTCATTGCTTTCTAATTTCCTCATAATCTGACCAAAGTAATAAATATGGCCGAATCTCCATCTAAGTCAAAAGCTGTCTGGTGTAATTCGCTGGTCTTCGCAGAATTATTCGTACTTGATTCGTCATTTTTAAATACACACTGTCCTCTGGAGCATGTAGCATATAGCTCAAGCAACGTTAAAGTATCTTATTTGTACCTATTTTAACACTTACTGTCCTCACTTCACTGTTGTTTTACTCCAATTAAGGGGATTTCCTCCGTCCCTGTGGAATGTTTGACTTTTCCCAAATTCTCAACTACAGTGACCTGTGGATTCCCTTTTAACCCCACGCCAGAGGTCTTATGTTATACTCACCGTTATATTGTTCCTTTTGCCCCACCCTTGGGTGATCCGCTGACTCACACCTTTTGGATTGTTCTTTCATCCCAACCCTGTGTGGGTTTTTTCAGATCCTACCACATCAATTGCTCCACATTTCCATCCCCAGTGCGTTCCTCTTACATAACCTCAAGATTGTTCATCTTGTCCACCCTAGCAACGCTTATCTTACCAAATCTAAGGTTCCATTAACTTTTTCTCCGTCTGCTCCTCCTATCTATTCTCAGGTCGGTCATCTTCATCAGCCCCATAGTGGCGCTTTCTAACCAGTCAGGGCGTATTCCCCTAGACCAGTCCCAAAATGCTCCTCTTAACCTGCTTCGGGGTGTTTCTCTTAACCAGACACAGAGTGTATCTCTTAACCAGTCTCAGTCTGCTCCTCTTAACCAGCCTCAGTGTTTTCTCTTAACCAGTGTCAGTGTTTTCTCTTAACCAGCCCCAGGGAGTTTCTCTTAACCAGTCTCAGACTGATTCTCTTAACCAGCCTTAGTGTTTTTTCTTAACAAATCTCAAGGTGTTTCATTTAACAAGCCTTAGGATGATTCTCCAGCCTCAGGGAGTTTGTCTTAACCAGTCCCAGACGGCTCCTACTAACCAGCCTCAGTGTTTTCACTTAACCAGCCTCAGGGTGTTTCTCTTAACCAGTTTAATGGTGTTTTCCCTTACCAGCCCCAGGGTGTTTCTCTTAACCGGTCTCAGACTGGTTAATCCACTGGGATCGTTCTAATTAATTTTTGTCAAAAACAAGGCACTGTTTACTAGTAAACAATAGTTTACAATAATTTTTCAACTAGATCAACTTATTTATTGAGTCTTATCGCTAATGCACTTCAGGAAATGAACCTTTTTGTTTTCTGCAGTACAGACATCATTTGTTGTTTCTTCATTATAAATAAAAAATATTAGGGTTTTTTAGTTTTGATGTGTGTTATAGTTTGTATCGAAAATAGTATAATCAAGCTATGCTTTAATTTGATATTTGTCTAAGAACGCTTTCTCGAGGGCTGACTCCAATGTAGTATAAATAGCCTCTTAAATAGCCCCTTAGAATGTTTCCTGTTTTTCATCAAATCGTAGGTAATCTGACAGTCTGCGTGCTTTGCTATAGAAATATATTATAGTCATTAATATAGATCTATGGGGATATAATTCAAAGGTTTTATCTGCGATTGTGGTATTAATCGCAAAATAACTTCATATCATATTTGTTTGATTTGTTTGATTGTGGGTACTTCCGGTTTTATTGATTCATATGACGGAGGGCCAGCTCAGCTTGTGAAATAAATCGCCTTCGTCACATCGGACAACAAAGAAAGACAAAACAGGACACCTCCAGTTCCAATACATCACAAACATATTAGCGCCGTGCTGGCCCATAGCTAGGAGCAGCCAGAAATGCTTCTCTAACCACCTGCCTCCTTACTCAGTCGCATGAGCTAATTTCGAACGGGTTTTATATTCAAAAAAGTATTTTGATATATTCGGAACAGTATTTCATTCAATCATTACGGATTCCAACCTGGCAGATCTACTGTTTTAAAATTCTTAAACATGTATGAAAGAAAATAACTTTTTTTTTTCTTTTTTTTCTTTCTTCGACATTTAAAAAGCATTTGATCTCGTGTTGTACGACGATTTCATAACCAAACTTCGCTCAATCGGCATAACTTTATGATTTTTTATCCACGATCGTAAAAAGCGAGTTGTATTACACGGGTCGAGGTCAAACCTTAAGTCTATAACTACAGGAGTCTCGGGGCCTCTGCTGCTTCTTAACATTACCAAGTTAATGCTTTGGGATCACTTCAGGAAGATTATTTCTGTATATTGACTGGTCTAGCGAAGGGATGACAACCTCATTATTATACGAGGATCCGCTTTCCACACTCTTGTGTAGCACCGTGAGATTCCCGGCGTTCCACTCCATTTTAAACGATGAGACCAGCGTCAATTCACACAATTAGTTGCCTGTTTCTCTCTCTGCCATCAATCCTTAGCCACAAATTAGACCAAACAGCTTTACTACATCAGTGTGTATAGCAGTTGCATTCATTGTGCGCGACTCAGAACCCATTAGAGTTAGCATAGATAAATTTAAATTCAAGACAAGCTTGTTACGTATATTTAGCTTGGCCAATCCGCCAAAGTGGTACTACTAGGTCGGCCGTCTTTCAAACAGTATGTTGGCTAGCATAAAAAATGCATGCAGCCCTCTCAATGATGATATATTCAACAATGTTGTATTTGATGCATTGAAGTTTTTCTTGTGGTTCGAATTTCGAATGTGTCGATCAGTATTTCTTACATTGCCCTAACTGTAAAAATATTTCTCGAGCCGTCTGCCATTTTCTCACATCTTCGAAGCGATTTGCCTGATGGACTGAAAAGGCGATTATCAAGAAATTGTATAATTATGAGTTTACAAGGATTTGAGATACATTTATAGAGTCACGCACCGAATCGCCAGCAGTAAATGCCGGCCACATGAGTGGTCTAGGTGTCCGGCATTTTGAATCTGTTCAAACTAAGAAAGTGTTATCCCAAATAACGAAAATACTATTAAAATTCACTTTCTTAAAGACACAAAATTCATTCTGAGATAGTGTTATTTATGATATTCTATTTTTAACTTCGACATCCAATGGAACCGTTTAAGTATTAGTTTTTCTCGATATGGAATACATTTGTTGAACTGTAAAGGGCTAGTTATATGTTATTCAGATCTTTGGTTTTTACATCTGCCTTTTATAATTGATATTTTGCTAATAAACGCCGATTCCTTTATCATAATTCATCAAATTCCTGCATAAAGATGTCAATAGAAGGCGAGATCCGATCTCTTTGTGTACACCCACAAGAAACAAAGAGGAATTCAGGAATGTTACCGTCTAATAGCGCAAATTTTTGTTTTTTATGTTTGTTTTTGTTGTGCTTTTTTTGTTATTTGCTTTTTCTTATCTTTTTTTCAATTGGGCAGTTTTATCCATTATTTTAAACCTAACAATTAATCAAGGCTAGATTTAAAAAAACAAACACTAGCACGGAATAGGGAACTTTCTTTATTCTGTTAGGAATAACGACAGACGAGTTACGATAGGTGACATTTGCAAGGGTGATGGGTCACCAGTGATTTGGCTGCCCTATTTTATTTTGGCCAATCCAACCATGGGTGAAAATAAAACAACGTCATACTAAGCAACAGATTGACATTCCCCATGGTTCAAAATGCTGTTCATTGCTTTCTAAATTCATCATAATCTAACCTTAGTAATAAATATCGCCGGATCTCCACATAACTCAAAAGCTATCTGGTGTAATTCATTGATCTTGGCTGAATTATTTATACTTAATTTGTCCTTCTTAAATACACAGTGTCATCTGGAGCTTATGCGACGTTAAAATCTCTTGTTTCTGTCTATTTTAAAACTAACTGTCCCAAATTCACTGTTGTTTTTACTCCAGATAAGGGGATGTGGACTGTTCCGCTTATCCATGCCCCAAATTCTCAACTACATCGCCTCCTGGATGCTCTTTTAACCGCGTCAACAGGTGCTCCTGTTAGACTCACCGCCTTGTCCCTCTTGTCCTACCCTTCGTGTCTCACACCTTTAGGATTTGTCATATTCACACCACGTGTGTTTTTCAGCCCCCACCATATCAAATGTCCCACAACCTCGAGATGTTCATCTTGATCACCTTAGCAATACTTATCTTACCAAATCTAAGGTTCCATTACCTGTTCTCAGGCAGCTCCTCTTAATCCACCCTCAGACGGCTCCTCATAACCAGTCTGGGTGTATTCCTATACAGCCTCACGTTGTTTATCTTAACCAGCCTCAGGGTGTTTCTCTTAACCAGCCCCAGTATGCTCATCTTTACCAGTTTAACGGTGTTCATCTTAACCAGCCTCAGTATGCTCATCTTTAACAGTTTAATGGTGTTTATCTTAACCAGCCTCAGGGTCTTCATCTTAACCAGCCTCAGAGTGTTTCTTTTAACCAGCTTAATGGTGTTTATCTGAACCAACCACATGGCGTTTCTCTTCACCTGCATCAGGATGTTCATCTTAACCAGTTTCAGGGTGTTTCTCTTAACCAGGTTCAGAGTGTTTCTCTAAACAAGCTTAATTGTGTTTCTCTTAACCAGCCTCATGGTGTTTCTCTTAACCAGTCTCACAGTGTTTCTCTTAACCAGCTGTGTTTCTCTTAACCAGCCTCATAGTGTTTCTCTTAACCAGCCTCAGTGTGTTTCTCTTATTAAACCAGCCTCAGTGTGTTTCTCTTAACCAGTCCCATTGTGTTTCTCTCAACCAGTCTCATTGTGTTTCTCTTGACCAGTCTCAGGGTGTTCCTCTTAACCAGCTCATTGTGTTTTTCTTAACCAGTCTCAGAGTGTTCCTCTTAACCAGTCTCAGTTTCTTTCTCTTAACCAGCCTCATGATGTTCTCATTAAACCATCCTCAGTGTGTTCATCTTAACCATCTTAATGGTGGTCCTGTTACTCAGTTTAAGGCTGCTTCGCTTATAAAGATTATCTCTCTTACATCGCATTGTTCCGTTTGGCCTGGAACAACACCGTGTTCCCATCTATGACAATGTGTAAAATACAGGAAAATATATGTCAAGGGTCATTAATAAGAAATTCAGTTTAAGTTGCGATATTCTGAAACTATCAGTTATACAAAAAGTCTATCAAGCAAAAGTATGAAACCAGCCATTACTCAGTCTCAACCGCATTGTGACCAGACCAGCGCTGATTGATGAAAAAGCGCCCCCAAGCGAGAAATGAGGAAACCTCAAGAATATGAATTCGATGTGGAATTATGGGCATATCATAACTGTTTCTATCGCTTTTCAAACGTTATATTTTATCCATCAGTGGATTCTGAAATTAAAACTAACGAAATCAACCATTTCTGGCGCACTGAGTCATATGAAACTATGAAAGTCCACTGAAAGTCACAATGCCGTTGGGACTGGGTAATGGCTCAAACTTCTACTTGATAGACTTCTGGTAGTAGTTATAAGAGCAAATTTGAGTTAGTCTCAGTGTTCGATTGGTGGGTACGGCTATATTATGTTTCTCCGTTGACCAATTCAGTTTGTGAGAAGCTCCTTGTTATGACGAGGAGTATTCAGAGGGCCTGGCTGTCGAGAAACGCATCATTACTACTATGATGTTGTTACTATCCATTAATTAAAAAGAGCTGATCCAATACTTCAAATATGTAGTTGTTGTTTTGGAACTTTCCAAAGATTTTTGTAGACGTGTAGGCTTGGTTAATCCCATTTACATGTTCATATATTATACGGTATAGTTCAATGAATTGTTCAGTACAATGATAATAGAGAATGTACGTGTAAGAGATAAGTAGGCTTATTCTATGTGGAAAGCTTTCGTGTGAATGGGCAACCAATACATAACCCTTATATCACAGCTAACAATCCACGTAGTGTTCCTGTTATCGATTCCAATAAAACACATCTTTGCAATTACGGTTCGTTGTATAGTTTATTGTAATGGCATGTAACTCCCATTTAAGCACTCTACTTGCAGATTGTAACATCGCATACAAAATGTGAAGCCCACCATGTTAAGTAGTACACCAGCACTGTTGTGATATATGTCCAAACAGAAAATAATCTATCATACTGTCCTTGCTAAAAGATTCACTGTAATGACACCATATCATATGCAAAACAAAACCCTGATTTTTTTTTAAGCAGAGTTGTATATTCTTTAAACATTTTAAGATTCTTTAAAATTCTTCAAAATAATGATATCTTTATTTCAGACGCAATTGACAATATCATGATAAAACAATTGTTAAGCAGTCTTCTTTTCTTGTTGTTGTTGTTGTAATTGGCCTGGGGCTATAATAGAAAAACTGCCCACTCTTATTTATTGCGTTTCCATATCAGATTGAATTTCCCCAGAGTACTAGCTATGCACAGCAGGGCTTTTCGCTTTCATAAATTTGATGTGAATGCTATGTTACATGATTTATTCAATGTGACCGCACGAACTACGTAAAATCTATGTCTACATGTATGTCTACTGACCTATACCTTACCAAATGTATACAAATACAAACAAAAAGATCGCGTATATATGTTAACTTGTATTGTATGTACATGTCTATGCTGAAAAATGTAAAATAATATATCCTTATACAGTATGAACCAAAATCCAAACTTTTATCCGCAGCATACCAACAAAAACATTTTGGGATAACCACGTCCTCTCATGATTTTATTCCCGCCATACACTTGTTTACAAGTGAGCCTAGTTGTATTAAATATACATTTTTGTAGTGTTAAAGAATTGTAACTCAAAGCAGTGGAGGTAACATAAAGATTTAAAACAGTGAGGCTTAAAAAAAAATCGAAATTCTAAGAAGTCCACATTACCAAAATATTCCCAGAAAGAATTTTATATGAATCTCTCAATGCACACGATAAAAATCATTTTATAGCCGAAAATTTTTCTAAAGAAACATTGAACGTTACAAAACCGAAATCGAATCCATGTTGGCCTTAGGCGTATGTTGGGCTATTGTAATTCCTGTTGGTGTTTAGCTGCACGCCAGCATAAAGCATGGTTATAGATCTATCTACTTTGTAAACCTGTTGACAGGCTACCACAGTAATCAATGAAGAAACAACCTGACTGTTTGGTCAACGTGACACGGAGATAACGGGAAGCCCAAGAGTGCTTGTCCTTCGATAAATATTGATGTTAAATACTGGATAAACTTATAGGAAAGTACTCAGGAAAACAATACAAATATCCTTTGCTTTACATTTATATTTGAACAGGAGTAGAAACAATCCTGTTTAGTCAGCTGTAAGAAACAAACCATTCTCTGACTTATCCCCTGCTGTTTGTTTTTAGTTTGCTGTCGATCTATAGTCCCCTCAGACTCCAATTATAAAAAAGATAGCAACAGACAAATAGGGAGACTGCAAATGTGTAACTGGGAAATAACTGGCATCAATCAGCTCTGGTATTCTTCCATAAAACAAAAACACAGCACTGATATCATAGAAACACAACACTGATTTCAACATAAATACAACACTGACTTCAACAGGAATACAATACTGACTTCAATAGAAATACAACACTGACTGAAAAAAACCCACAACTCTGATTTCAATGTAAACATATCACTGATTTCAATAGAAAACACAAACAGTAGGCTTCACCCGTTTCACGGAAGTTTTTTATGCAAAAGTCAAAGTTAAAATATATACGTCCGTTAGCGTCCCTCTTGGCTTCCGGGGACAGCGTTCAAATCTCGCCGATGTGATTTGAATACCGATCTTTCATAGTCGTATTTTGTGTTGCTTTTTGGTGCAGAGATATTATTGGAAGGGAGAATTCGTATCTTGTAAACTGTCTGTTGAAGCTCGAACTAGAAAGAATCAAGACTGTAGAATCAATATTTACCAGGGTAAATCCAGCATTTACCAGTGTAATTCTGGCTTTTATTAGAGTAAGTTCAGATTTTTCCAGGGTAAGTCTGGCTTTTTCCAGTAATTCCGCTTTAACCAAGAAAAAGTCGGCATTTTACCGTAAAAAGAACTAACCAATTCAAGTCCAGAGATGGGCCGACACTAGCCAATTCAAGTGTAGAGACGGATCAGCACAATCCAATTCAAGTCTAGAGACGGATCAACACTAGTCAATTCAAGACTAGAGACGAATCAACACTAGCCAATTCAAGTCTAGATAAGGGTCAACACTAGCCAATTCAAGTCTAGAGACGGATCAACACTAGCCAATTCAAGTCTACAGACGGGTCAACACTAGCCAATTCAAGTCTGTAGTCGGGTCAACACTAGTCAATTCACGTCTAGAGATGGCTCAACACTAGCCAATCCAAGTCTAGAGACTGGTCAACACTAGCCAATTCAAGTGTATAGACAGGTCAACAACAGCCAATTCCCGCAGACCTGCAGACCAAACAAAAGGTCAGAGTTACCGTCGACACCACAGAGCTACATAACCTGGTGGACAACATCCTCTATGACACAAACCACATATCAGACCTTGAGCAAAGACCCAACCAATCATCTCAATGCGAAATTAAAAACCCTTGTCAAGTTGCCAAACAAATGAAAGAAACAGGATATATAGAGTGGCAGCTGCAGCGAAAACTGATCAACCACCACCCACGACCCAATACGCCAGGGAGAAGCGCCGCCTCCTACGTTAAAATGAACCGAATTCGGCAAAAAATGTAGCCGATATCCATAACCCCGACCAACTGATTAGCTACATGTGGTTGATCTCTTTAATGGTGCCCTATAGATCAAACGCCAAACGATACAAATACGCCTATCAACCTTGTCACCTCTCTCTCTACAAACAGTATAATAGCACTGACAAAAGCTTGCTCGGAATCCACTTATAGCACCTGGGGAGAAATTATTTGAGCAAATCAATGGACTCCCAATGGGCGCACCACTGTCACCAATTATTTTTGAACTTTATATGGCCCATTTTGAAGCGAATGCCGAAGTACTTAACCTATATCACCGACTTGCTGGTACAGAAAGATTGATGATACCTTTGTCATTTTCTGTCACGATGAAGATCCCAATCAACTCCTAAACCACCTTAATAATCAGAATCCAGATATGCAGTTCACTATGGAGGAGGAAATTGAGGAAACTCTGCCATTCTTTGATCCTGCTTCTGCCTACAACTATACATAGATGAAACATCTCGACCATTACCACTGAGGAGCAAAGAGCACATGGCCTCAGCTAAATACCAAGATTCAAAGTCCGCTATTTCAGATCATTGCAAAGCCAATCCTCACCACATACCAGACTGGGACATTGTAAAACCTATGAAAACAAACATCTCCAACTAAACCACAATAAAGCTGATGGAGGCCATACAGATCCGCAGATTATAAAACCATGGATTAACTGTGACCAAGGCTTCCTAATCCCTTCGGCTTATACCGAGCTATTCAAGTCTAGATACGAGTTAATACGAGTTAACACGTATCTAACACTTGAAGTCTAGATACGGGTCTAGAGTAGTCAATTCAATTCTAGATACGGATCAACACCTAAGACAATTCAAGTCTAGATACGGATCAGCATTAGTCAATTCAAGTCTAGATACGAGTCAAGAGTAGTCAAATCAAGTTTAGTTATGGGTCAACACTAGTCAATGAAAGGCTCGAGATGAGTCAGTACTGGTAACCAAACACAACGATTACAACAACATTGAACCATTCAATTTTATTACCTGGCTATCATTCTGGATATATAATAATTTGTTGAATCGATATTTCTGTTATCATTTTTAATATTAACAATATTAAGCTATAAAATCTGTATCCGACATGTCCACAAAAATACATTGTTCATGCTTATCCGTTATGGAAGGCAGAGTATCTTTATTTTTAAATGACTAAATATTCAAATGAAGAAGTCGTCTCTAACAAGTAAGATATAAAAACAAATATACTACTTCACAAGCGTGTCTCCTTTGAATGATACCATCTCATAACAGAAATGACTCATATTAGAACATAAAACAACTTATGTCTTTAAAGAATATGAGTGAGTCCCACGATGTGATTCTGGCTATCGCCCTCATGTTAGTGAAATACCTTAGAGTTTGACTTTAAACCAAAATCAAACAAACAAACAAATGTTTTTGACTGTCTTTTTTAATCTAAACTCGGTCAAAAAAGAAACTTCACACTGGTTCGGATGTCGATAAGTTGAACATACAAGAAAAGTGGTTTTAAATAATGATTTAATTCCATAACGGTGTACCATAAAAATCATGTTCATAATGTAACCAGTTCCACCGGAAATGTTACGGAAATGTAAGAGAGTAAAATGGTAAGTTACATCTTGATGAAAGCATGTCAATAGCGCGTAGGCCGACCATGAGCGTTCACAACTGCGACGCAACGTCTCCTCATGGATTGAATGATGCGTCTGAACACAGCTTGGGGGATGCGTCGCCATAAT
>JARFOD010078737.1:1520-20084 GCA_031763545.1 Mopalia muscosa
CTAGTTCAAAGCACGGTGAACCTCTTTCAGTTTGAAACGTACTAAATTTGGGATAAACGGATGGGTTTTAACATACGTAGAAGCAGACATGTCAAGATGAAATATTTCTGTTAAATTTAATTCACCCAGAAGGGTTTTGTGAGTAGAATGATTTTTGTTGGTGTAACCACTCTAGACGGTGATACATCCATACATTACATGTAAACTCATAAGACCAGGAAACAATATTGCGATTGGCGTCTGTCAACTGCGATGATTTATCTTTAGGCATATATGGAAAGTCCTACCATTTAAGAGGTAGTAACGTTGTCTCTATTAAACATATGAAGTACTGTTATAAGGACACATTAGAAGCAACTGGAGTTAACATCAACAACTGTGATCAGAGATAGTGTACTTATTATTCAGATAAGAAGAAAATTCAAAAAAAAGAAAAGAATTTAACCAGGGTTTGAGCAGACCCTTTGTGAACTTATTTTTACCCAAATTTGTGTCTGATCAGAATAACTAATCCATGCACGTCAGACAATGGTGCGATCCGCTAGTAGACAAAGACGGACCTTTGCTTTTTTAACTTGGACACGCTGTAAGAGTTCAACAGGTCGAGCAACAGTGGTAGAGGGTAGTAGCAGCTCGTTCTAAATACACAAAGCTAAAAAGATTGACAGCAATGTGACGACCATCTATTTATCAAAATAAACGATTTAGTCTTTACCAACAGTTATATTTCTGTTATTCAGACTTAAAATAGCCCTAAATGTAACCCAGTGTTTAACTCATTTTGACATAGTTTCCTTATGGTGGGCACATTTCAGTAACATATTGACAGATGTAGGGAAGAAGCTGTAAGGAAGAACGCCTTCGATATGGTAATACCTTATGTAATTACTTTTATATGATTTCAGTCACTTGTAGAGAATCTACTATCCAGCACAACACGCCGATGTCGTTAAGAATACCCCAGAGCCTCTCTCTCACACTGTACATAATAATGTTTGAGCAAATGTACTCAAAACAGATTCAAGACAAGAAAGGACAAATCTATTCTCAGTTACCAAATCACATTGATTTTAGAAACCCATGATCTATCAATTGTAAATAATGATTCCTGCTATAGTCGAATTGTTCAGCAATTTAACCTTAATCAGAAATCGCCATGAGAAAATCTCGGATACTGAATACGATCTTCTTCGGATTACGAATAACACGTATTAGATACCATCTGATCTCTGGAAACTGCATTTCTTTTCCTGACTGTTCTGAGATATGTTTTATTGATTCAGTTTAAAGCGAAATGCATCTGTCGACCACTCAAGGAAAAAGTCAGTATGTCATAACGCTGAATTAGGTATTTGATACGCCAAACTTATTTCGTTGGCATGATATCAGAAAGCAGACATTAGGTTGATTGAGGCAAGTCTGTAATGTCGGCCGATCTTTATTAAGGAGCAGAAGAAATATAACCATTATTAATCGGATATTTCCGTCTAGTCTAAGAGAAGCGATAACAATTTGACATTTACATTTCGAAGACCAGTCACCATACTTATTTTATCAATACTGTAATACTGAAATGGTTTTCATTGGACAACCTACACCTCTCAATATGCCAAAAGGAGCACTATTGGCTTAATTATCAATTGTCTAAGTAAAACACCACGTGACGTTAACAATGATAAGATGGCTGATTGGCTGTACATGAAAATTTCGTCCGAGTTAAATGGGTATGTAACATATTCTAAAAACGTATTCAGTATTGTGTGAGTGGTTGGAGTGTGATTCCCGTTGCCCCGGTGGCATCAGAGCTAATGAGCAATCAAAGGCGATATATCTGTGATTATCTGTGTGTCTTTAATATGATTCGAAGAAAGGGAAATGTTTTGTAAATTTAGTAGTTGTAAAAGAAATGAACAAAAGTAAGAGAGGTGTATTTTAACACATTCATTATTTTGTGTAATATCGAAAATCATTTATTTTGGAAGTGTGTTCACCTTTGCGATAATATTGACAGATAACATTTCCACTGGAAATAATTTAGCTCCGACGATTTCTGTCAGAAGAATGGGATTTCTTTACTTTGCAGTCGCTCGTCTCCGACATATCGATATGTTGTTGAATATCAATATGAGTTGGACTTGACACAATAGTGTGACCAGTGTGTCAGTAAGGATGGATAGTTTCAGGCGGATATTGATGATTCTAAGGCGTGAGTATGAACTGAACCTAAGAACACCTATAAGGAGGGACTAGACATTCCTTCGACAAATATCAGTCTTATAATACGAAAGACCAACAAGAAGCTTTAGGTCTCTCGAGGTACCAAAATACGTATTATAATAGAATGCCACACAATGCACTTATCATTCAGGCCAGAAAACTAACTGAGTACCTGCGTTTTGCACTTCCGATGACATAGTGAGATAAGATAAAATGAAAAAATAGCGTTTTGCTCTCAAATAATGTCTAATAACATAAATATAGAATTCTCAACGGCCAGCACAGGTTATCTTTACTATTTAACTAACTCGCTACGCGTTCCATACAGAGATCGATAAAAGCAATTGATCCTCAACTTAATACAATCGACATTTCGATTTGTCTTTGTACAGGTTGATTAAACCTGACGCCCCAAGAGACCGCTGACGGGATGGATTTCAATACTACCTTAAAGTGGCAGTTGGTAGCCTTGCTCAGTCGTGGGCTGTTAGATAGGCAGATAGGCTGCGGATATTTGGGTTTAATAGTAAATAATACAAAAGGAGACTAAACATACCTCAACAACATGATTTAGGGTTTCTCCGAATATTATATAGATATTACAAGTATTGAACCAGCCCTTACTCGATTGGATAGTTTTTATGGCAACAAACGACAATGCTTCCAATATTGCGTGTAGTTTTCATCAAACAAAATTGTATTTCGAATTAAAAAACATGGCTTTACCATGTATTTAATGATTGCTGAATATCCAGGTATTGTTCAAACATTTTAAAATTCCATTGAAATAAATGCCAAGTTCACAGAAAAGTGATTTAAAACATCTAAAAGACATATAGCATTGGTAGCCTACTTTGACTCACGTGATCTACATACGTCGGTTTAAATTTTAATACTCAATTTTAACAGATTTTGATAAGACCAATGTCTGTGTAGTTCGCATGAAATACAGTTAGCTATATACTATTTTATAGACTAAGTTTTGTTGACAAGTCCTAAGTTACAAAAAAAATGCGCAAAATAGAAACAAGAAAGTATATAGAATAGAAACAAGACTGCCGTAGATAGTGCTGTCAAACCGTTCTTCTTTTTTCTTTTCTTCGAATATGTTACACGTCTGCATTCAGTGTGTCCACTTAAACGTGTCTACAATATGTAGTTGTTAAATTTTAAGTGTAATTTTTAGCTTTTATTTTTTGTAAATTAACTAGTGCTTTAGAATCAAATTAATTTAATAATTTTCAAAACTTACAAAAAAGTGAAAGTGTGCTTACCTGCCTGATTTAGACAAAAAGTTGTCAAGACAAAAATTATGAGTTTGGTCGCCATGTCCCTCACGAAGATACCTCAATTGTTCGCATGACGAACTTCCCTTTCATTGGTCTCAATTACCTGTGGTGAAAAGAATTGTAATTAAAAATACACAAAACGTAATGCGATTGGTCGGTGAGAAATCTGAACACACCACGAGCTATTATTCATAAAAGGGTGTTAAACAAGTTACAGACTAGCAGAGCTATCGGCCTACATTCTTACAAATAAGCTGGGGAAGAGAAAAGGGATCAAACCAGTCAGATATAACTTACATAAGCATGGAATACGTGTGCATCATGCTTGGACCTCTTTGTGGACACTAGAGCTCATGTTCTTGTGGATTTAACCATTTTGCGTTTGTTTGATAACCGGAGCAACAGGTAAAAACCGTAAAGCAAGCCTTACACCAGATGTAAATAGCCAGAAGAACTCACATTGATCTCAACCCTGTTCACAAAACAATCTGATGTTCTTTGAGTAATTAAAAACATGAACACTGTTGTCATTCTCATGTACATCGCGAAAACTAAACCTTAGATCACAAATACAGGCATCTTCTTCCTGTAGGTCTAAACACGGACGCGGGTTAAATGAGACAGAGTTATTGATGTACCTCGTGAAATCCATTGACTCATTTCCAATCACAATTCACGTATTTTTGTTAGCGCTTAGAAAAAGCCACGTCTGGAAGCGGGCTTTCCTGAAATGAGATTCATCAAGCTCCCACTACCAAGACTCCAGTTAACACGTATGACGATGAATTAATCCCGAATTTTAGTCCCTCCACGTGCCACTTCTCGAGCCTCCCATTCCCCTTGATTTCACCGTCTATTTGTCGCAGCATATTACTCTACACAGCCAACGGGATCCTTAATAGTAGAAGATTTATTGAATCTCTTGAGTTGTCGTTATGTTGTCCGTCCCCTTGTAGCTGGCACATGCCTCTTAAAATGTGGCCGTATTCAACCCGTAAAGAAGTTTACCGGGCGGTATTCATCAAACATTTACCAGTCTATTCTCCGCCAAGAGAAATTCCACAATACACTAGTGTGTGCTTTATAGCATTCCTCCAATAGACTAACCACATTGAACCACTGCTATAACCGTATTATCGGACTGGTTCAATATTTGCAAAATGACGGTAATTTGCCAAATAGCAGCCTCCGTCCGCCGGGTGGCAATAGATGTTACGATATCTCAGAATTAAAATGTCTTATCGGCAATCGATAGTCCCAAGAGGGATAGTCTTATAGGCTCTTGTTTGATTTGACGTAGAACGATCAATGAAAACTCCTCAGGTCTGAGATAACTCGTGTATGGTCATTTCTCTCACAGACAAATGGAACTCACTCATTTTCCTCCCATGTTTAACCCTTTTTATAAGGCACTTCTCTCTTCCAGTGCGTGCGTGCGTCTACTAAAGGCGAACCACTTTCCGGCACACTTTGCTGTCGTGATCAAACGTTGGCAAGTCGACTCTAATGTAGGCAGCTTTAACCGGAAGTCACTTAATTCTCTGCCATGACTGATGGCTTAGAAAGTGTCCTTGGCTAAAAGACCTTTTCCTCGTAAAGATTTCTTTCTGTTGCTCTTTACATGTCAACTATAAGAGGGGCTCAAGCCATTGGTGAGCTCTCCAGCAGACTGAAGCGCCTCTGCTCATACCATATTACCGCGATGCCTTCCCGGTACTAAGCGCTTTTCCATTACACTAATGGGATTTACGCAGCGCAGCTTGATGGCTGCTTAACGAATATTGTGTTCCAATTACGTCCCGATAGACACCACCATTAGGCTATTTGTTCAGATAAGTGGTTACATTTCACTCAAATCTCTGCAAATATTACATCAGGATCGGTAAGTCCATTACAAGCCTGGATCACAATCCCCAGCTATATGACAGCTCGGCTACTTCATCAGAACAGAAAGTTACGACAGGTTTGTCTTCAAGTGCCTGTCCTACTGCTATCAGTGAAAACTTGTGGCAAATCTAAGTGCTTCTCTCAAAGATACGTTGTTTGGTATGAAAAGAATTGCTCGTAAATCAAAATTAAACCAAAATGCAAAAAATGTACGAACCGTGCCTCAATTTAGCGTTTAGAAATTATCTGTTAGATAGCTTGGTAGTTTACTCATTGTATGCCTGATTACCTGCCTCCGTACCTGATCCACCGAATGACTGAAACTCACTCACTCACTCACTCACTCACTCACTCACTCACATACTCACACACTCACTCACTTACTCACTCACTTACTCACTCACACCCTCAGTCGATTTCTAATTATATTAATCCGTCGAATAAATAAGTCGTACACCAGTCAAATGCAGATAAATCTCAAAAGCTTAAGTTTTGTCTGTTATGCGATGACAAGATAGCCAGAGATTTGAAGCCCTGGGTGACAGCACTGACAACCTTAGAGTGTGACAGCTCTGACAACCTAACCGACCATCGCCACAGAGGCGTATCAATGAACATATATTTATCATAGTCATGTGGGAGTTTGTCGTAACCTTAATTAAACGGGTGTTGTCATACTTGCTGATGTTGTAACCCCAAATTAATGATTCTACAATTAAAAAATGTAGTTTCGCTTACTCTTTTAATTAGTGTCTCTCCTTCGAGTACTGTATAGCTCGTCTGACATGAACTGGTTTATGTTTTGTCTTTGCCTATTTTTATCAACAAAGATCTGACAGATGTTTCATCATATGTCCCGCTTGTCAATTAAGCTGACAATTGTTAGTTAATATTCACACATCAGTTTTCATACGTGTTGCCTGAGCTGGGTCCTAAAATGGGTCCTAATCTTCTATCAGGAAACCTTTACACCAGCTTTTACCCTCAATCGCTAGGAATATAAGCGTATTACAGGATAGTGGAATTAACACAATAACTATATTTCATAGCACAAGAAGTAATAACGTTATAGAATTAAATGAACCCATATTGGTTCTTAGCACGTAGTTCATTGATTTAACACAGGTAACACGGCGAATCTTATTTTCAAACAAGGATTGACATCCCATCGGTTGACATTATTGCCGGCTAGCTTCAGTTTCCAGTTATCGTAGCCTTCAAATCATTCAACACTTACTTTACTTCGCCAACAAAAGTGTTATGACTCATACGAAAGTGAACATCAGCCGGAATCCGAAAGGCTCGAACTGTAATTACCAGCATGCAGTAAACGCCGACTACCTGGACCATTCAGCCAACCACATCATGGAGTGATATGTCAACAGAGGTTAAACACCAAACCCTGGGACAAGCCATGTAGGTGTGCATACCTTGAACACTATGTTAGCACCACCTTTTTCCATGCCAGCACGAAGTCATCTACAGAGGCACAGTATTGTATTCAACATTTAATACTTTTCATATAACAAATAATAAGAATGGACGGATTAAACCTTGGCCATTATGTAGACGTAAATACCATGTAATCGAATCTTCACAGTGTATAAGGTGTTTGGGTGAATGCGGCAACGTCAGTGTTATATTAGACCAATCCAAGTACCAGCTTTCCTGGTTTATTTTTTCGTTTAGATGAACTACATATAGTATTATGAAAGTGAAAACAGGATAATAAAACAATCCAGAGAACTAGATGTACTAGTTTATTTGTTTCTCTTAATACGAACTATAGTAAAATGAAAGTGAAAACAGGGTACCAAGACATACATAAAGACCTTTGTCTTGTTAGCTCATACATGATATAGTTATACAGGTACAATAGGTTATTGAACTACTCAATACTTAGTACGGCATACAGCTACATGTACGAAGTACATTTGTATTATTGAAAGGAAAGGAAACATTGAATTGAGTTATAGGTTAACAGCCGTTTTATTGAAACTACAGTACAACCTTTGTCACAGACATATCTCAGCTTGTCTAAAGTCCCCTTTATGTTATAATACAAGTGCATCGCACTTGATCATTTCTTACAACCACGTATAGGCGATACTGTTATCGATTTGGTTATTTAGTTAATTTTATTTCCTGAACTGCTTTAAAATGGTTAACTGAGAAGGAATTGTTATAATTTAAAAACTTTAATTTGTTAACAATGTACCCCGCATCTAAAATATCAACTCATATTTAAATCGCGAAGGTTATCTAAGAAACGACAGCCTTTAATAACAGACCAAAGGTTCAGGTGACACGGTTGTCCTAAATATGGTTCAACTAGAATTTCTGAACTGGTAAGAACATGGAAAAGGTGTAGGCCTAGTGTGGGTCATTATGAAGTTTTGATAAACTTATAAAGCTGTGATGGAATTAAATAAAACTTCTTTCTTTTGCCCTTGAGAAAACTACGTATAACTCATGTGTTTCACAAATATAGCATGCACAATTTTAAGGTAAACCACACATATGCGAACACACGCGCACACACCTAACATCTATGTTATAAATCTTCTACTATAAACTATGTAAGGTGGTCTTAATGCGATATGAGAAGCCTGGGGAAATAACATTATATTGGTTTCGGTTCAAACCGGTGAGCAATAAATATGACATACAGGCCCTCGACAAGAGCTGCAGCAAATATATCACTGTGGAAATATCCAATACATGCAGTCTGAATTATGTATAGGCATATGATATTATGTGTTTCCATAACCAGAAGTCTGCTACAATATTAATTTTATTTATTGGCAATAAACCAAAGAAAACATATTAGTAATAAATCTCCAAACTCACCCACCTGTGCCAGTGGCTCCGTTTCCCCAGCCTTATGCACTGTACATACGACTGTATTCCACGGACCAGAGTGCGGCGGGCTAATTAACGGGTCGGATTCAGAATGTCGACAAGTTCAAATCTCCACACTAAATCTATGACCACGAGTTATTGCTACCAGCAGTAAATACACTTCATTAATATCATAAAATCAATAATTTTCCTTGTGGGGCGATTATCCATTTAGATCCCATGTCACAGCCTGAGACAGGAAATCTATTGGAGCGACTACAAATTGATTCCGGTGGCGGACAGAAAAAGGGGGATAGCGACTACTAGGTGCCCATGACCACATTATTTACAGAGTATGTCTAAGTGGAGAACATACACACCAATAAATAGTCACAGTCAGCTCATTGAAAGCAATACACGATAATTGACACCTCAGCTGACGTGACGTGGCGTCGGAGCCGAACCAAGGCACTGTCAATTCCACAATGATGTGGACGTGGTTCTCTCCCGGTCCACCGGTTATTGGAACGATTAAAAAAAGGCATCAAAAGGTACATTTATAATAAAGTCAGGTGCATAGGTTGATGCATTTGAGAATAATCCGTAGAAGCTGTAGTGAGGAAAAATTGATCCAAACTTATTTGCAACGATAAATGGAATGTTCGGCAATCTGCTCCATGCCGAGGATCCGACGTGTATGCCACATCATGACACATCTGTGCACAGGAATTGAGACCATAATTTGTGTCTTTTAGAATATCAGAGGAGCTTATGAAATAAGACCGGATATAGGAGTTTTTATCCTATATCATGCTATATGATTTTTCCATGAAATCCTATAGGATTTTGAAAATCCTACAGTATAATATTATCTTCTTATTACTTCTATCTAGAGTTTGGTATTTTCAGTATTGACCAGACACCCCCCACCCCCCACCCCCACACTACCCCACCCCCCTACCACCCCATCTCCCACACGCAGCCGCAGTTTCCTAGATGATGCCCGCTAGAAGAATTGAAGTTTGTCGTTTTCTACATTTATAAAGTATGCACAAATAGCTATTTCAATTTATTCAACGACTTCACTCGGATATTACCAGCTGAGCCCTTATTGTTAAACTGACTTGGCATGGCATAACAGTTTACTACGATAGAAAAACAAACGCATGCTATCAAAGTAGACTGAAGAACAACAGCTGTGTTTTCTAGAGGTCCATCAAATCATCAGGCACTGTACCACAATGAAAGCAGTCCGAGAGGAATCTGCAATGTCTGACGAATCGTCCGAATGCATACCGTATCAGTATGTTATATGTCTGGAATTTGATATCAATATTTATTGAATCATCAGAGCTTGGGTCGGTCACAATAGAGTCTGATAGAAGATAGACGTCGAAACTAACAGTTGCATTTATTTTTAAATTTAATTTCCCGATTAAATTCGCACTTAAGAGCATCTCACTAATCCCAAGATTTTACACTGCCAGGGTTTTTGAGAACACGGAAAAGAAACCTCGGTACAAGCAGCGGTTGCCATTGAAACACCTCCGGTGCGACCTTTAACCCATGAACTGTGCGCTAAAAAGATTCAAGCAATCCGTTGGGTAACCATCCGAACCACGTCAAGGTGGTTGATAACTTTAGCTGATAACTGTTACATTAAAATTACAAAATATCTTTATTAATTATTAATAAGCCAATAAAACTTATTTTTAAAATACAAAACATCTAAATTATACACAAGCCAATAACCATCATATTGAAAATGCAAAATATCTTCATTAATTATAAACAAGCTAATAACGCTTATTTTTAAAAGACAAAATATCTATACTATATAAACAAGCAAAAACCATCATATTAAAAATACAGAATATCTTCATTTAGTTTCAATAAGCTAACTTCGTGTTCTAAAGCCAGATACAGGTTTACACAGTTTAATTTGTTTATTATATAATAAATCACGTTTCTTTTTTCTTTAACCCGAGAAGCAACATGCATTTACAGTTACGTGTACAATTTTGAACGGCCATAATCCTTCAAACCAGGGCTTGTCGTCCAATTCACCCACCCAATATTAATATTGTTTATATATGCCACATATCCACTTCTATACATTGGTATCTATGCAATCGTTGTGAAGTAAATGACAATGTGCACAGTCATACTACGCGACAAAGAAATAATGTGTGTCAACGTTTGATTGAAAGTAAAAGGAAAGCTTTTTTATATATCGCTGTGGTTCATTTATCAATAGTATAATAGTGACGTTAACAGATTCTAAAAGCTTAACATGTTTTATAAGTAGAGTTTTAAATTAAGCTTATTTTAATATGAATGCAGTATGTCTCTTGTCAAAATTATATATATATGTATATACTTGTATACGGTTTCTACACAATTTTCAAATTTAAGTGCTTATATTGGAAATGCTCAAATTTTAAAGTACATTTGTAGAATCTATAAGAGCGCCTTCTTTATATTGAAATTGTTTTAATTTGTTAATGATATTTGAAGTATTATATATGTTGCGTATATATCCATTATTTTATTGTCTTACATGATATGAATGCTGTGTGATGCAGGGTCGTCCCGAGGGTGTATTTTACCCTGCTTAAATAAATTGTCTTATCATATGTTATTTTACATATAGACCTGAAACACAACACGCAGAAGAAAGCGGGTGCATATATGAATACTCAATCAGCTCAAGTCGACAATATAACTCCGCAGATAACTTAAACAAATATTGAGTACATAATAAATACTGCAACCAAGGTAACTATGAAATGTGATATCTTGCCAGAATAAAAAAATTATATAACTTGAGACTGACCTCGATAACAGTGAACATATAAAATCTTTTGAAACTGTTAATTTTTTCCTTTCTAAATTTAATCTCTTCAATGTTTAGTTTGATTTTATCGACAGGTTGTGATTACGTAGTGAACTTAATGTCAAAGACCTATTGGACAATCTTAATTCTGTAGACTTACCGTCAGATTAATGTCATCATTTAAATTGATTTTGCGCCAACAAATATTATTAACGGAGATGTTAAAACATGTCCTTTAAGATAAGGCTTTCTATTTGAGCTCCCTTCTCTAAACAGCTGTGGAACATACACAGCAAAATCACTTAAAATCTACCATGAAATACCCGTGAGCACCACCCAAAAATAATATATATATGTTTAAATTCAGAATAGATTAATATATCAAGTATTTGCCTTACATTATATATTAAAATCCAAAAAAACAATACACTAGCATTTCCAGGAAACATAGATATAACCATATTATTAGCGGAGCAATAAACTGAACAACACAGAAACCGTATTTTTGGTTGGGCTAGCTCAAACTCCACAAGTCAATACCACAGTAAGTACCGACACTGAATTAATAACTTACATGGCGGAATCGTCTTTAAATATTGCAAGGAATCCAGCCATATGGATACCCGCAACTATAAATGGACCACAAAACGTTTTGTTACTCGTAGCTAGACTTCCATACCATTACAAAAAATAATTTTGTCCAAAATCCTATAGCATTTTTCTATGGATTCCTACAGGAGTTTATATGATTTATGAATTATCCTATAGGATTTTATAACTATCTTTCAACATCCTATAGGAGATTATCAGATTTTAAAAAAAATTATACATGGATTTCCATTTCCAATAACAAGTTCCATTTCACAATTTAGGGAGCAATTGTCATTCAGGAAAGGATAACTGATGGGTTAACAATCTGTCATTATTTGGAGACAACAGTTGATATTTGATTCGATCAATTTCTCAAATCGCTTGTTTACAAAAGCGTCAGATAGGTATATAGCGTATATAAAAACAAAAGACAAAATAACAAGACCCTTTGTCTGTCTCATAGTTACGGTATTATCATCCGTAAAACACTAATCCCATGTTGTTAAAAGAGCTCTCTTGGCTAACATTGTTTTTTAAAACGACCTGCAGAAGACACTAGTTGAGATCAATCTATAAAACCACTATAACTAGCCGTCTATAACTCAGTGGCGGTAAAGCATTCATCGCTACTCCCGATATGTGTGAGGGTTACATGATATTATACCATGAGCAGGAATAATAGATAACATCAATTTGGAAAGTCTGTAAAATAAGAGAGAAAGAATATATATTTTTTGATGTGGAACTTTGAATGGTATTACGTCAATCCGAATGAGACCATCCTTTATACTGAGTTAGATTTAATTTGAAAAAAGAGGTAATCTCGCAAGTTTATTGTTTTATGTATTACATTGGCTGGAAATGTGTATACTTAGGAAATCAAGTTTTCCGTCGAGAGACACAACTATACGATAGAGGCAGAAAGCTTAAACAACAGAACCGAAATCAGCTTAATCCTCAATATAAAAGTCCGCCAATCGGTAGGTCTGTCATGGAAATTCTTTCGCCTGGGCTGTGTATGTTTAATGCACAAGTCGGAACCTTGATGGTCTGACATGTTGATGAGTAACCACATTCATTTGTATTCTTCTGTGCACATTTCTGGACGATTGCGCTTCTTATAAATGATTGCTTTGATTGATCTGCAACTGGGCTAATATCTCTGCCGTAGATGTTATAAGGTTTCAGGGGTATATACAATAATAACCAAAGATACTCGAGGGACCAGAAATGAGTGTGCGCGTCTGATCTAGGCTTTTTTTTTTTAAAGACACAAGAGCAAAAGATTTCTTGTCTAAAATAACAGACATCGCCATTTTTATTTTTCCGCAGTAAACGTTATTTTCTGGAGAGTATCTGGCTTAGAGACAGTTTAAGGGTAAATATCGCAATGAACCGGATTAAACTGCCACCCAAAACACTCATAATGAAAGAGCAACGTTTTACTTAGTTCATGTTAGAACGATGATAAACGTAAAGATGTCCAGGAAAAGAAACGAAACTGAAAGCCCAATAAATGTATTGAGTTGGCCCCTTATTGGACCCCATTTCGAATCGATACAACCCGGCAGCGAAGAAACCCACAAACTAACTTTGCAATGGTCGGAACAATCAATTTTGTTGACTGTCAGATTTACACACGTTACACACGTTATACAGAAAGTTTATGATCTAGTTGAGTAACTACGTCCGATGTACAACTGACACTCCTCGTGTGCATTAAAATAACAACAACAATAATATTTTGGCTGCCGATTTTCCTTTCCTTAAGAAATGATGCGTTTGCTATACCTTACAACTCGTCATTGGGACTTTCTATGGTTTCAACAAGAGTAAACGCTCATTAAAGTCAATATTTAATCTTGTCCGGTGATTATTCAGCTTAATGCATCCAATGTCAGAGAAAATAACAGAACATTTATTTGGGCGACTACAATGGATTCCGGTCCAGAAAAATGGGTGAGGGTGAATTACACGAAGAGTAAAACACCCACTCAAAGGCTCCACTTTCAACCATACATTATCGTTCCTCTCTGGAACGATGTTGTTTAAATATTTTTTGAAAAAACTTCGAACGTTCCATGAAATTGCTACTTCGATACATTCACTGCGAAAATTAGACAATCTGATTTAGAGCTTTAGCTTGATCCTCGGTCACTGGAAAAATATACAAATAATAATAGCAATAATATAATTTATTATTACAACTGTATTCCAAAGAGTCTATAAGCTGTTCTATATCAACTAGCAATCTGTCCTGTTTGAAGACAGATTCTATTATTTTAAGCTGGATTTTCCTGACATTTAACGAGAACTTTGTCAGGCGTATCAAAACAAGGTCTCAAAGGATGTCAGCTTTGCGTCACTTTGTCGGCTTAATGGTCATTATGTTAGACATTTGGCATTATGTTAGACATAATGCCCGATGAATCTTATCTGAGCAGATTGAAGACTTGTTGGTTTTATTAAACACTGGTGGACACAACTTGTAGTCAATACAGGTATGTGTGTTTATCTTCCATAAAAATATATAGCAATACCGCAGGAAACATACATTACAAACCAGAATAGAAAGTTGTGTCTAGTAAATCAACGGTTTTGATTTTCTAAAAAATATCGATTGTTGACAACGATAGGCTGTTAACATTATTAAACACTCGTGGAGACCAATCTAGTAACAATGACTTCTAGGACTTAGATATTTGTGTGTCTTGGAAAGAAAATTAAGATCACATTCGACATGTTTAACCCGAAAAAAAGTATAATGTTTCTTTACTGAGTATTAACTAGATGTACAAATATTCTTTATACTTGTTGAAGGATGTTTTTTTTGTGTTCCAGGCTTTCGGAGTGTAGTAACCTTCACTCCACTGTTTGCTGTATGTATAAAACTATGAAACTTGTTGTGTTGCAAAGTAATGGTCGGAAGACGGGTTTTGATTTCTTTTCTTAGAAGATATTCCTAGAGCAGTATAGTAAATGAAATGTTTACGAAAAATAATTTGTCACTTTTTTCAAATGTAAAATGGTTTACACAAATAAACCTCTCCATGTACAGTAAACAACACAAACTTGTATCTTCTGCAAAGTGTTTGAAAGACCAAATCAAGCTGAGTTTATCAATCGTCAATATGAGTAGATTTAAACGTGAATTTATTGTTCATCATGTCAGTCAGTAATAAATCTAGTAACATAAACATATTTCCGTTAATATTTAAAAAATATCATGAAGAATGAAAGACTTAAATCGTCAACATTTCAGGTAAACAGAATAGTCAAAATCGGAGTTACGTTTAACAGAGGAGCAACACATAAAGCGCTATTTTGACTAACATCGTCATCATCTTTGGTGGACGTCAAATAAGAACAGCAAAGGATTTTCAGCCGGCTGCAATAAGTAATTCAGCCGTATCATAGCAACCCAGATCGAGTGTGTCAGCTTTATATTTTAAGTCAGGGCTAAGTCAATAATGGACTGCAGTCTGGATATAAAATCCTGACAAATCTTATCCAAGACTGTTAAGTACCTCAGTGGGTGACCATAAGCAGTGAGGACGATACCATCAAAAACTCTCACATCAGGGAGGCCAGCGTTATTGGCTTATTGGTTGTCTTCTTGTATACAGTGGACAATAAGTAAATATATCATACTCAGACCGATCATATTTTAGTTGCACCAATTTTAGAAAAAAATATTACTGAAATAGTATGTTTCTGATTTTCAAAAGTATTGACAATTGATAAATATAGGCATGTAGAGAAATTCGCAAATTGTTTAGACGTATATACGGGTTATTCACAAAACATGCGGCACAGCCTTATACCTCTATCTTCAATTTACAGCTGATACAAACTTAATATTGTTTTACGATGCGGAGTGCGAATATGCATGTCTAGCATTTATATTTTAACCTTTTAACCTTTCTTGTCACTTTTCTGACTATGTCTATGCTGACATACAGCAGTTTGTCAAGGTAATCGATATATTGATTGGTGGTAATGAGAGGTTGTTAAGATTTATGATTAGGTACATTTACCTGACACATTGCCACAATAACACCTAGATGTCTTGTATCAGCAGTGTTGATGAGGTATGGACAATCAGTAGGTGGTATTAGGCCCAGCATTCAAATATATAGTAACATTTTAACAAACAAGGTTAAACCGGAATTGATATGAATTGACAGTTGACGATAGGCCTTATCAATAGCTTAACGTTGCTGGTGGTTTCTTTCCAATAATTTCTAACTGTTGTTAAATGTGAACCTGTGCATTTGCTGGTAGCTTTCTCTTGACTTGGGTCCCAATAAAAATACATGCAATTCCGCTGGTTAGTAGAACATATATTGATGCCTTTGATAATCAAAAATTATTTTTCACAAATTCGTGAATAAAACATATTTAAGGAAAAAATAAGAGTACTCCTATCAGAAGTTTAACATTTTAATACACGGCTTTAAACCGATTTTACATAGGTATCATGTTACAACAGCATAGGATGGATGAAACACCCATCCACTAATCTTTTGTTCTAGCACGGCAAATATGATATCTGATCAAGGAGTCTTATGTTGTTTAGGGGGTACTTTTAAGGACGTAATTTTAAATCAGAGCAGAAAGAAGCCCAATTTCAATATAAACGTCAGCTGTGCAATACCCTCACAGTTAACCTTAACCAATTACAAGAAGGGAAATCATATTGGGATGTAGGCTACGAACACACCCATTTAGCCGAGGTTTAGAAAACTTATTTGGTTGATGCTGAATAATGCAACTGTTAAGGTCTTGCTTGACCCTTGTGCTCCAAATAAACCAATTTTTTTTATCTCTGACATTAAAAGTTAGGTTTTCAAACTATATGTTGGTTCTAATTACAAACAGTTAACATTGGAGCCTATAATTTAGTTTTCTCATGACCATGTATGCAAGTTGCAAAACTTTTACGGCCTATTTCTGACACTTCATTTTTTAAACAGACTCTACATTTTCAAGGCGTATTTCTAGAAAACTATTCATGTTAGAAACTTCAAGCTTGTAGAATTGTAAAGAGCACAATGCGATCTAGTAAACACTGTCCCATTTTTTTTACAGGTTCGTCTTTGAACAAATTTATTGAGTCTTATCGTTATTGCTCTTCGAGAATTAAAACATGAAAAATGCAGTCACCACCATATGTGGTAACTACCATATATATGGTACATATTTATACTTGTCTGCATAAGAGACTAAATACAGCGGGTTTTCTGAAAATCGACCAAGGAGTCCAGCAAGACCTTACAGTCTATCATTGATAGCGCACTATCAACATAAAAATAACGCTTTCAATTAAACCAGTGAACTAACTAATTGTAATTCTGATAGAACTAGTCCGGTATTATGTCTGGTGCTCTAACTCTTTCCAGCAGGATGGTTGCGATATAAAACGATTAGCCCGCTGTCATATGGACTAAACAGATCTCTGTAAGTTGTATGTAATCCTTCATCCGAATAACTCGTCTGTACGGGTTTGGTTCGCTGACAAATTACTGTTTGCGTAATTGGTCACATTGATCCATATATCGATTGATCAATTAGTTATAGAGACAGGCTGCAGTGATTAATGGTTTCACCTAACTAATCCTCAGGAGATACGACAAAAATATCACCTTCTATCTCATAATCCATTACGTCACACAATTGCAAACGAAAACCAATCTAAATATATAGCCTCTTTTCTGTTCTGTATCGTTTGGTCTATCCTACGATGTAGCATTATTTGGACATACAGAGTTATAGTGCTTATAATTGTGTTATTTCTAGTTTTAGCACATACCTTCTGTAAGGTGTCCAGTTAAGAATGTCCAGTAACGGTCGAAACACGGACCTTTCTGTATTATTTTATAAATTAAACGCAACCTTTACTTGCCCAGTGGCCCCATTAAAATGAAGAAATAGGGTTCAAGTACATATGTTGTCAATCTGCTGTTCTGCTTTGTGTTATGGTGACTTTAGATTATTGAAAAATGGCCATTACTTTCAAGTTGTGATACAAAAAAGGGCATGTTTACCCCCAACATATATAAACTGATATAAACCTTGGTCGGTTGCAAAGTGACGGTTTGGAACCTTCAAACGCTGTTTTGTAGGATTTCGTTATGACATTTGATAAGAACTTTTAAGATTTCTCACTCATGCATGGATTTCGATGCTCCTTAACCACGAATACACTAGGTCAAAAGCGTATTCTATAATCTAATCATTTAATGTATCAAAAATGTATCGCTAATATATAAATGTATTAAGCAGAACAAAACAGTTTTATACAATTTGTAATCACAAAATTAGTCTATAAATAAAGCTGTTTACTGGAGAAAATCAAATTATCTGACTTAAAAAAATTGAGCATATCAAATTGCAGCAATCAAAAGTTATTATAGCATCAATTGAGGATGCACGAATAAATCCATGTGAGTAATGTAATAGAGAATGGATCAATCCTGTTTAAACAGTTCACCTCAACAATACATAAATTGTCCACCTTTTGCTGTAAGGAAGTCTGCGCCGGTCAAAAATCGTTCTGGAACTAATGTGCGATTATAATTAAATTATATTTGCTTCATGGAATCGAAATGTAATTACAGTCTGATCTTAAATACACACGCCATTAGTTCGCATAATTTTAATCGAAAAAGTCGGATTAATTTGTTAATCTATTGGATACATGCTCATTGTATTCAAATAGAGAAGAAATGCTTGTAAGCGGAAGTCTGTTTCATAACAAAACACGCAGTGCATTAAATTGGGGAATGACAGACAATAACCCATTAAAATGTCGCTAAAGACCTAAAGTTGGGGGGGGGGGGGGGGGGGGGGGGGGGGGGGGGGGGGGGGGGGGGGGGGGGGGGGGGGGGGGGGGGGGGGGGG
>JARFOD010078748.1:0-20083 GCA_031763545.1 Mopalia muscosa
ATGACTGTGGGCTAAAAACGGAACTGGCGTCATTGTTCTAAAAAACGGTAGTTATATCATCTAGTCGTGGCTGTCCCCTATTGTCTGCACTGGTGGATGATTTCATATACAGCCGAAAGTGACGGTTCCGTCCCCCAGTGACACAACAACTACAAACCTCAGCTTGTACGTATTAAACCGGATTTTTTAAAAACGCATTCAGCTGAAAACATGCTAAACGAGCTATTTTGCTATGTATACAACATATTTATTTGGACGACCAAGCTTGCATATACGCCATGTTGTTATAGATGCCTTCCAATGCATTCATAAGCAAACGGACACACTGGTGACCGACCGTGTTTTCAAACAATGAGGTTAGTTCCGCCTGTTAAATAACTAATTAACAGATGTTTGTCTTTGAAAATATGTAATAAAAATAATAAGTTTAAGTAGAAAAACAGTTGTTTTTCCCTTTAACTGTTTGTTATCAGAATTTCGAATAAGGTATAGTTTGAGTACCTAACTTTTTATCCAAGTGATAAAAAATTTTGGTTCATTTTGAGCCCAAGACCTTAATCAAGTTGTGCATTTATGGATATTTACAGCTGCTAAGTTAAAACGTCTTTCTCTGGCCACCATATACAGAGAGAGCTTGCTTTCAAACTGAATCTTAACAATTATGTTTGAAGCGGTTGTGTGAGGCAGAATTTTTCGTTACAACTTCTAGACAGTAAATGAAATTAATAAGAGTTAAGCTCAATATCGAGTTTCCACTTCGGATGATATATAAGTAGATTGGTGGAGAGATATATAAATAAATACCGCAGACAAACGTAATTTTTAAGATTAGTACTTTTACGGACATCATTAAATAGATTAAGACCCGTCGTTGTTTACGCTCGCGATACCTTAACTTCATCGTGCTGCTTTTGAAGTAATCTTTGCTTACAGCCAATAAGTTTGTGACGTTTCAGTCTGAAAGAGCTTCATATATAGTGGCCATCAGGGATTAACAGTGCCTAATATAGCAGCGACTTAAGAAGTCCTTCAAAAGATGCACAATGAGATTCGACACCATAGCCCTAGAATTGGGCCATACACATATAAATTGACTACCAAGAAGCAATCGAATAACACACTTAAACGAAACACATCAAACAGAGAAATGAAAGAAAAAGTCAATTGAATTTCAAAATGGTAGAGATTATTATTCAAGAATTGGGACAAAATTGACGGAGACAAAATTTCGGAGGTATTCAGTTTCCACACAAAAAAACCTGAGTAAAAATTTTTAAAAAGAACTCAGCCGCATGATAATCTCTCGTTAAAAGATCGATATGTACACGTGTTCAAGATAACATTTACAATTTTCTTAAATAAAATTACTTTTGGACAGCCCTCTTTCAACATTTTTAATTATTTTTTTTTTATAATTTTGTCATCTTTGTCCATAATTTTAATAATTTATCATTGTTTCGTGTAGTTTATAATCGCTTTAACTCTTCGACTAAAAATGTCGTGTTGTCACCATGATACATTTTTCGCCATATTCAATACTTCACAAGGAATCTTTGTTTAAGAGTTTATTACAACAATGGCTAATTGTTAGTCCATTAAGTTCACTTGTCTTCCCGGGTCCGATACTTTTGAAAAATAACTCTGTCCCATCCATTTTTGATGGTCCATTTGTCTACTGTCTAAGCTCCGTTTGTTACAAGTATATGTCCAGATCTTTTTCTTACAATAGTCTTACAAGACCAATCTGCCTTCCAATATTCGTCTTTTGGAATAGTCACCCAATTCCATCCGATAAACCAGTTTGTATATATTCCACTGTTATATTCAATAGTTCTTTAAAGAGACAGGGCATACGCTTCAGTAGGAAGTAAAATCCGCTGTAAAAATAGTACCTAATTATCCTTGCGTTTCAATAGCTTTCTAACCACCATCTGGTACAATACTACTTACAGACCTAGTTTTTTTTTACAACAGTCTGCTAGAGATACTTGCTACAGTTCTCTTTCGATATCACGCAATTACTATAGTCTCACGTGGTCATTTTATTGGTGAGATTTCTTTCTTCTTCAACCTTAACCTGTTACAATATAGTTATTTTTTCAAAAATCCATCTATTACAACAGTCTAAGGGGAATCATTGATCGTTCCTGAGTCTGGAATAGGAATTATTGTGTCTCACAACTGGTCAGTTTTTAAAAGGAGATTGTCTTGTTCATCATATCGATTTTGGAACCATAACAGTTTAACAGCAGAACAGCCACAGAAACATCTGGTGACTAAATCACCAGTACTCTTTTTCTGCCAACTGTCACTTGGTCCAAAGTTTGAAGCTAAAACAGGTAATTGTTGATCTGTGTGGTATTGTGTTGTATTGCCTCTCTTGTCATAACTGGTACCATCATTTGACCATAACAGCATTCTGTTTAACACTTCTTAGTTTGTGGCACAGTATCTGTAAGGGTGGGTGTGGGCTGTGATTGTCTTAGCAAGTCCACTATTTAGTCACCGTACCTCTCTGGAAGCCACCGTACCTCTATGAAAATTCCGGTACATCTCTTAGAGTAGCCGTACCTCTATAGTATTAAGGCGCCGTACCTCTCTGGAAGTAACCGTACCTCTCCAAAAGTGGCCGTACCTCTCTGAGATTAGCTCCTTGGAAGTTGCCGTACCTCTCTGGAAGTCGCCGTAGCTCTCTGGAAGTAGTCGTACCTTTTTGGAATGAAGTCGCCGTATGAACCTCTCTGGAAGTCGCCGCATGTTCGTGTCAATCGTGCTGTTATCGTGCTGATTCCCCAATGCAAATGACGTTGTACAATACCTGAAATGAGAAAAAATAGTTAATATTAAACAATTGTAATCCATGTCAATGCATATCATAGATACGATTACAATCTCATTTGTTTTACTGCTAATACAGGTGTACTAATTTGTATCTGTCCAGAGAATCATTCAGCCATGGAAAACGACAAGCTCTTGGGCCATAAAAGGAGTGCTTCGCACTCTCAAGAAGGTATTACAAGCAAATAAAGAATTTAGGATACTTAAAAGAAAATTGGACACAAAAACACGGAAAGGCTAAGTACAATGTTTCCTTTTAAAAGTGGCTGTGTTGTGTTGCGGAGGGAATTACTGTTGTCCCTCTCCTTTTGGATAGCTCCACGGGGGTGACACTTAAGAAGTTAAGGGGTCCACTTGAGACGTGATCATATTAAAGCTCAATGATGCACGCTCCGGGCTATGTCTCTGCCATTTGTTAAACCCCCAAACCTGGCGTCCGAATTCCTTTTTTTTAAACAAAGCACAGAAGTCCTTGACCAGGTTAAGTTTTCCTAAATCACTTAACGGCTTTTACGACCTCACTTCAGCACACTCGACATGCACGTGTAACCGTCTAAGAGGTTATGTCGGTTTTATTAAAGGCTAATTTGACTGCTTTCTCTGCTTCTTATGCTAATTACAATTGAATCGTCACTCCCAAATATGAACTAAAATGTTAATGTAATAAAGTGTCATTTTTCGTGATTTCTGTACATTTTTGACGACAACTGAATGGATCAACAATATTCTTATAAACAATATCGGATTTGTGATATTTGTTGACTTTATTTGTTTTCTTAAAAATTTGCGTCTGTTTCTTCTTTTCTATTTGTTAAATAATTAATTATAGTTCTAGTTAATCAACCTGTCATTAAGAAGATTGCACTTACCTAGAATAATATTAAAGTGTTGATGTGTGGATAACAGCACTCTCAAGGTTTTGTCGGGTCATGTTAAGCGCTGAAATTGGTGGTGTTGGCATGGAAACCAAATAATTTTCCTTCTCGATGTTTTCTGGGCACAGGTGACTTTGGTTGGGTCCAACCAACGTAATTGTGTGTCGATGTAAGATATATCAAACACTATTAAATGCCTGCATCCTCCTTGGAGGGAAACACCGGGGCTATCTGGCGATGCGGTGTCTTTTGTGGATTGTAGGCGACTTTTCTTCCCAAAAATTGTAATAGGCAAGATGGAATAGTTTCGAAACAGAAATAACATATAATGTTGGACATTGGGTGACACATTTGACGAGATATGAAAGCAGTGATCGGACATTGAAAAAGTCGGTAACTCTCTCATGTCGCTTATGACTCAGCACTGTTTTCACAGTTGATAGTAACACAGACGACAACTCACTTCATTATAATCTGCCACGGCAAAGTCTTTCATAATCACGCCATATTGAAAGATTGTGATCAAAGTTTATCATGGTGTGGCCTTTTTAATGCTGTGTTCATGTAGTTGATGTTTATTAATTGCTCTTTCTGAGAACTGGTTGAAGTCATTATTGTAGAATAAAGTTTGGTCTCTTTCTTTGAATAATCAAAAGCGTCCATAATTATTATAAACACAAATATATATATATATGTATCTGTACAGAGAAATATGTACACAAATGAACTTAAAACTGTCACTAGTTCTTTTCAATTTTCATCGCATGAGAGTTCGTAATATGATGAATATTCTGGGGTTGTGCAGAGTTTGAAGAGTTCGGGGGAGTTGAGCTATTGCTCTTAGCGTCCAAACTATTATCGCTGTCGCTTCCGTCACTGTTCTTGCCGTTTGGGTTGTTATGAGTTTTCACGTGCTTTGCTAGGTGATCACTGCGCATGAAACGTTTGTTACATACTGGGCATGCGAAACGTTTTTCACCTGTATGCGTCCGCAAGTGACGCTGAAGCTCGTCCGAGCGAGTGAAACGTTTTCCACAAAACAGCCAATTGCACACGAACGGCCTTTCGCCTGTGTGCCACCGTAGGTGAGCCTTAAGATGCGAGGTTTTTCCGTACACCTTTCCACAACCTGGTATGTGACAACTGTGGATGTTTTTCTTTCTTAGGTGTTCCCCAGCAGGTCCTAGTCTTTCGGCTTCTTGGCAATTTGGACAGTCACAGTTGGCGCGACCTGTGTAGCGTCTTTGTGACCTTGGACTTGGTAATGAAGGTAGACCAGATCGGGATAGGAAAGGGTTCATGCTGCCTGATAGCTCATTCTGTGAGGGCAACATTGACTTGTATGTGTCTTGGAGCAAGTGCTGACTGGATGGAAGGAATGGACTTCCGGAGCTACCAAGCGCATGTGTAATAGAGTAGTCTGCGCTTGGATAGTTAGACATTTGAGAATGAAGACTTCCAGCAGTTGTCGCACCGGATACGTCTGTTAGCCAATTGCCGGCAGCCGCTGATCTGACATCCCAAAATGCTGAAGCGGCGGCTGCACTGTTCATACTTCCGGCAACTTCTGGTTTAATAGAATGGAGATGAGGATTTGCCATACTAGAGAACGGCCACGATTCGTAAGCGACTCGAGAATACATACTTCCGAGTGCTGCTGCGTTTGAAATTCCCCCATCACCTTGGACTTTTTGTAAGAAGGCCGCCTGGGCTGGGTCGGTCTGATGGGCTGAGCTAACGGCTGACGTTGTGCGAAAGATATCGCTACTGTATGTAGGCGTACAAGCCGGGTTGTTGTTGATGGTAGAGTACGCCAATCCGCTGTTAGTCAGACATTCCGAGCTGGTGAACGCTGACAACGGTTGTGAGGATAGAGAAAGTGGACAGGGTGAATTCATTGCGGTACCCGGTTTCCTCCACGGATGAAATCCTTTTCCCACGGCTGCGTCAGCTAATGGCGGAGGACTCTTGCTGTTTATCTTGTTACACTGGGCGGCCAACATGGCTAATGGTGTACCTCCAAAATGATGTTCCTGAAAATTAACAAAGAGAAAATTATGAGACGGTGAAAATATATCTTGATCAATCAGAAATGCTTTTCACTTAAAATGTATCTAAATAGATAATAAAACTTAAAGCAATTTTTTTTTAATAAAAGGGCAAGAAACAAAAAGTTTTCGTTGTAAATAATACAAAGGCTATAAGGACAGATCAACCGACCAGAGCCGACACTGTTGTTTGTTAAAAATAAAAGAGAAAGAAAAAACTTTTTCTATGGAGCGAACACATTAAATCTGTAAATAAAACCCACACATTCCTGTGGCTATGTGTTTCTATATGTAGACCTATGTTCGACTTTGCATTCAGATTTTTATGCAGGATATCTGTCAAAGTTTTTGTTATTAGCTTTGCTACACATTTTATAACCATGTTAATAGGGTCTTTGGAGAAAGACTTAAATATTTCCGAAATTGTTCCTGACACAGAAAATTAATAGTAAACGTCATTTAGTCCACAAAAGCAGGCTTTTTGTAGTGTTTTTCTTTTAGAACTTTTTTTAATACGCAGGGGCTGCTTGGTGTTAAATCAAGACCAATTACACGATCTCCAGGAATTTTTTTAGTAACAGGAGATCGGGATAAATAATTGCCGGCTGTGTAAAAGGGCATTGGAGCGAACAGGACTTAACTCAGATAAGATCTTGTTTTTGGTGCGGAGATTTTTATCGGCGGTGATAAATCCGCGTCTTTGACTTCATGAAAACGTATCCTTGCACTTAACTACAACAGCTTCGTCACGTGATATCATTTGATAAAAATGTGGATATATATGTTTATCGTGTGACGTCACATTTCACTCGCTATCACCATGGTGATGACAGAACTGATCTCGTGAGATGTTATCGCACAGTCATATGTACAAATTAACGTCGCAGTCTTGACAAATTGTTTGCGATCTTTGCCGATAATTTTTCACTTAGAAATAATTTTACAAAATTAAGCTTATTATTTATTGGATATATACAGGCACCCATGTGTTACAATGATACATAACCCACTCAAATTGATTCACAAATGATTTAGATTTAATCAATAAAATATACCAACACATATTTAATGGTTTTGCACCCTTTAGTTTTTACATGAGAAATCATATGTGGTCAATCAAAATTGTTTTATCTTGTTGGCACCCACGCCTCCATCCATTTATACTGTAGGACATTTTGTTTATATTCCAATCGTCGGTTTAATTTCTGTATTTAGCGAATGTCTATTTGAAACACATCCCTGACAATAAATAGTATTTTAGGGTTTTCCCTTCCCTGCTTTACTGAAACATGAAGAAAAAGGTAGTCGATCGGTTTCATCCTTCTATAAAAATTAAATTTAATTGAATATACCTTGCTTACAATTGAGATTTTAGACATCTACACCGTCTTATTTTATTCAACTCCAGGTTTATCATGTTCTATCTACATCACACTTAAGTTGCATTTTTAAAATTCTTGTTCTGCTGTGAGTAAATGTTAGCTTTTTGGTAACATTTGAATAAAAGCACAATTTCTGGATTTCTTTGAGGGCGGCTGCTAAGAAAAACTCAGTGGTGCGAACGACGGGGAGTTAGTCCCTTTTAAAGCCAGAACTCTGAATAATTTCGACATAAACTTCCCCTGAATATAAATGTAGGCGTACAAAGGTGCATAGAGGGTATTAACTGAGTAGGCCCTTAAAACCTCACGCGAGTTTCAGGTAGTGTTTTGTCTGCCCACAAAGAAATGCCTAATGTGCATAGAGGGCTCAAAGGTAAGCAGTTTTTAATGTGGTATAAGAGGTGACTAAAAACTCCCTAGTGGAAAGTATTCTTCTAACGTACAGCTGTCTAAGTGAGACACGCCATCCACATTAAGTACATATAGTTAATGATAAAGAAAACGTTCATTTCCATACATGCCTTTTTATATTTCTTCTTTGAGAAGTACAAACTTCTAAGGCGGATTCGCCGTATAGTATTTACACTTAGTGAGGTGTAAAAATATATTTCTATTCCACTCTAACACCGCAAATGGCTTTTTTTAAACATAACAAACCTCAAAAGAATCAAATATATAGTGTTTTAACTTTGCGAAATTTAAAAATACATGTCTTTTCGTGTCTTAATTTAAAAAAAAAAAACTTACGCCCAAAACTGTTATAAGAACAGGAGAGAGTTATTATGGCGTACGGTCTTCTTCTTACCACCCAAAGACCTCACATAGGGATACTTTCTATTTCACTTCAAACAGAAACGTGGTGTACTTTATTCTCTCACTGAACTGAGTATTTTAGCTAATTTATTAAACTTCGTGTGAAGTCCGCCAATACTTTGATTGGGTTTTGAAAACGTTTGTGAAGTTCCTGTGGCCCACAAACAATGTTATTTAGCATATTATAAGAAATATAAGTGGTTGACTTCCTGTGTGGTCTTGTATGGACTCGGTGAAACTTCTAACAGCTTCCTTTGTGTTTAATAAGGTAGTAGTCGAGTGGAAGTATGGAGCAAAAACTTGCAGTTAAAAAAAGGTGAATAAATAAGAATGAAGCCAAAGACAGAAGGACAAAACAAACACATGTGCACAAAAATAAAGTACTTTCAAAGATCGGCTAACGGTAGGACGCACACTAAGCCTAAATATTTCCCCAAATTAACCATAATGAGACAGGGGTGTCAACGGTATAATTTAATCTGATGAATCTGATCATCTGCATGTTATAAATACACTCTCGTTTCTCAATGGATCATAATCTCATATGTTCTTATGTGTAACCCAATGACACTTCAAATCAAGAAATAACAGTAAAGAAAACGTAAGTCTCCAAAGCTTGATGACAATGGCGCATGGACCTAGGTAAAATTACAATGGGGTGAACCGTCTCATAATCCAGGATTATCAGTCGGTAGAGTGTTGGGTATGTTGCCCAAAGGTCTCGGGTTCGAATCCCGATGAAGGGAGGCAATTTTTTTTTATTTGTTCAAAATATTCATATTTATATATTTAAATTATATATTTAAAAACATATATCGATCACACTGCCACAGAGAGGCCCATTAATAAAATCAAACGCATATTTAAATTTGTTTTTATTGTTTTCTCTTTAAATAAGAAATAAAAAATGGTATTTTTGTGTATAAAATTAACAGCATGTCGATTAAACTAGAATAGAATGGTGAGGTAATACAGCGGTTTAAGGATATTTTTTTAGATATCCAATGCAAGGTTAAACATGGGTGGAGTCAAAGTGAACAGTTTCAGAGCATATCACATACAAAGTTATTTTCTTTTACAAACTTTAAGAAAGCTAGGCGCACGTGAGGGCCGATCAGTAAAACACAAAAAAGTTTTTGGTAGTTTAAATGTTCAAAGAAGACACAGTGCCAGAGTTAAATAGTATATATATAGACAGCCTTTGTTAGAAATAATTGATCATCACTCGTCTCAAAGGACCGCTTTTAACCGTCTAGAATAGCGCTGTTATCTCAACGTGTAGAGTCAACGGTGCAACCGATTTGTCCCTCAAGTCCTTACAGCGGATCACGTCCCGTCTCAGGGGAAGCAGTCGCGAAACAAACTACAACACAAGCCGCTTCATATACATACTGGCCACTACACCCCACACTCAGTACAGCTTCTCTTTTATTTATTAGCATATATATGTAGAAAACAACTTTCTGAATTCTGCTATATTTGGTCATATCCTTCCTTTTTCTTTTACTCTATTTTTATTCAATAAAATCTATCAATGATAATGATTCCTAAGCATATATATTTACTCCAGCTTTATGAAGTACCTATATTATTTAAATTCTGAGGTAGACTTTCAACAAACTAGGAAAAATAATTAGAAAAAAAATGCAGTCTCAGATTAAACTTTTTGATGCAAATACTCCCTTCTGATGATCCCAACAATAGATATATTTTTACGCAAAATGTAACTTTCCAGCTCTGAGATTCATTACTAAAGCAAAACAGCAAAATCATGTTGCACAATATATATGACATGCAGGGGGTTGTATCGACTGGCTATTAAGTCCATCAGTGTATGTGTGGGTAACATTCAAATTGAGAAAATCATTGACAGACCACAACACATTGGCACTGTTGTTAACATGATGGGACAACATTTTCCTACGCAGAACACATGTTGTAGTTCGGCTAAATGGTCTTAGGGCTAGCATTCCTTGGTGACTGGTGCCTCTCACTGATAGTTAGTGAGTTCGAGTCTCGTACAAAGGATTCCGAACAATAAAGGTGCTATCCAAAAATAAAGTCACGTTCTATTAAGGACCACCAAAATACAAAAACATTTCAATATGTTTTTCGTCAGTACTGACGACATTGTACGGTCCCGCGCAGCTTCAAACAAAATCATATATATGGATAGGTACTGCAAATTACATACAGTTTTAACATTTAATCCTATTCTGTTCTTTAAGTCGTATTTAGAAATCCGAAGCGGATGTAAGGTAAAGATGGTAAATGGTGTCCGTAGCCTATCGATTGTACGCTTTTATCTCTTTTTGTAAGTCTTGCTTATCCTGTCACTTTCCTGTGGGATTATTTTGGGGAAATAAAATCCAAATAGTGGTAATACAATAGGTTTCCTTCCATCGAAAAATTGTACACGGTCGTTGTATATTCTCTGTATTAAACCCTATTCACACAGATATACTGTGACACTTTTAATGCATTTTTGTTCAATTAGATAACCATTAATTGTTTTCGGCATTCTCGAGTTATATAGATAGATGATAATATATAACATCGATTTATCTTAGCTGTACGATACATAGAGATGTCAAAAAGTTAAATTACAAATAAATATCTTACTTCTTTCCCGAGAGAACAGAACATCTGTGGGAAAACCATTATTATGGAAAAGTCACCTTAATATCCAATAATAAAGGGTCAATTTACCTGTAATTATAATGCCAGGTAACACAATCGTACAATGATAAGCGTTGGCGTCCAGAAGATTATAATTATGATACTGACTTATATCAAGTTATATATCGTCTGAGACTCGTCCGGTCCGTCCAAGATGTCACGTGACAGAATTATAAAGACATCGTCCGGTTTATTATCTATATTCATATAGGCTACACAACACTTATAAATAGTCACCTGTAGAAAATATCACGTGGTGCTGGATTTGAACAGATTTCCTAATGAGAATTTAACACCTATTATGTTTCAGCATGTGTTTAAAGAAGTGCGGCAGGTGACAAATGAGATGAGGATTGTTTTTACAAAGCCACCTCCCCAGGTATGATATGGTCTTCCTTGGGCTCCCGACTGATTTTTACTAATTATTTTCTGTGAAAAAACTGATTATTTTTAACACTTTCTGGTGTGGAACAGCCTGCAGACCGTCTTAAACGCAACATGAATGCCACTAGGGGGCGTTATTGGATTATCACAGGGAACCTGTCGAAGTGTTGACGGGAGACTCGTGGTATTAACCTAATCCAACCAGCACGTGAGGATTTAGTTTTTTGGGGCAGTTATTCTCGAACCGGTAGGACTAATCGAGATCTTCGGATGTCTTAATGGGATTATTTGATATTCTAATTTATATTCAAAGACAAAAATTACCAGAAATTTCTTATGGATCTAACACGGATTTGCTGTAAACGTGAAGATATTTGCTGATGAATATAAACTATATAAGAACAATATGGAAAGCAGCACATGGTTGACACTTACATGTTTATCAAACAATATACCCGGTGCCCAAAATGACCTTTGCAATAGAAGCAAAATATATGCCCTAATAAAGAAAATTGACACGTGACAGACAATTCTTATATCAATATAATAATTGTGCCGATATACAGTGCAGCATATAAGTTAGTTTGGCCAAAGACACACAAAATAACTCCCATACACAAGGCCTATTCATATAGATACACGCTAAACAAGGACCAAGAAAACATTAAACCTAAAATATGTGTAGTGGTGAAAAGCCTTTAAAAGACTATTTCTCAAAAGGCAGTTAGCTTATACTGCTGGTTATTTAGTTGCATTGCTCTGAAGGTCGTGGGTTCGATTTACGTACAGGCTTCAGGTAATAAAATTGTTCAAAAACAAATCTGTTCAAATCGAGATAATTATTGTCTAAAACAGTGAAAAAAATGTTTTTCAACGCCACTCTAAACGACAAAAATTATATCGTATTTTATCCGCTTTTTTGCAAAGCCATCTTGGATCAGTTGACCAGCCACAGAGCAATTAATCCACCGCGTGTTTGTATGTCGATGGCATACAAATGATTATGACATACTATTCCTTGTCCATAAATGTGTTATGATTATGTTATCATTAAGTTATTTTTATGTACTAATTTTTAATTTAATTTTTTTTTAAATAGAACAAAACTTTACATATAAGCCCATGTTCACTTTTGCACCACTGTGACCAGTTGTAAAGCGGAGTACTTGTAATACGAGTTCTGATTGATGTGATTACAAGCTAACACACGACTCTATCAGCAGGTTTAAAATTCACACCTTTACATTTGTTACCTGGGCGTTTGCCTAATTGGCGATTATAAAGATCTGTTTCTTACATAATTTTATAGTGGAATATATAAGCTATGGCATTGCAATATATCAAGATTAAACTCCGCCCATTTTCATGTCTTCTAAATTAGATCAAACACAGGGTATCAGACAGAAGTAAGTTATTTGCCGTGATACCGTCGCTCTAAACTATAGTTTATTTTCCTTATTTTCGAATCACGTGACTTCTAGACATTTGTCTCAAGAAGTACAAGCTATAAAATTTTCGTTAATTCTAACCCTTGATTCGAAGGTCAATTCCAAGTTTAAACGTAATATAAAAAATTGAAAGATTTAAGATTATTTTAATCAGAGAGTCATTGTCTGTATCTACACTAAAATACAATGATTGATCAGTGATCGATCAACATATACTCCCATTGAGTATTTATATTTGAACCTTTAATTGATTACAGAATTCGATCATGTACACTAAATCGAAGACATCTCTATTTGTTGTTTTTTATTAAACTTTATTTTTTTTAATATTATTTTTAAAATGAATTTACTTTTTACTCTATACATCAGCAAGTGGCGTGCTTTGTAAGTGAAAATATTTGCTTGGACATCGATTTGTCGGAGTATCAGCTTAAAGATGCCGCTTTCCAATGTGTTAAGCCTTTCCTGCTGTTGAGTGGTTTGGTTTCGCTTTCGTTTGTTTACGAAATATATTAATTAACTAGGGCTTTATTAGATTGAGTTATCAGTTATAACATACTTTTTGTTGTTTCCAGAAAAAAACAGCTATCAGTTCTACAGACAGTGTAATGATAACGTTATCTTTTTAATCTGATTTTTGCAATATAAATGACATCGTTTTGACATTTAAATTTTAAGAGTGTATTGGATAGATTATATTTCTACTTGGAGTAAATCTGAACACATATCCTTAAAAGCTCTCGGTTGAAATGTTTGCATTATAAGTTATATTAAAATAAACATTTTCTTTGGGTGCGGCCAGCATATTTCACCTGAGCAGTAACTTTAACCGAAATATGTTTCTCTTTCTCAGTGACATGTACTGCTTAAGGAAGAACTAGTGTTTAAAATACAAAAGGTCATTGAGAAAGAATAGAAGAGTTACTCGTACATTGTACAAGAGGAAATACCAGAGTAAATGTACCAGTACAAAAAAAAACCACAGTTGCATTTTTGCTTGAAAGTCTGACTCAGCTCAGTCCTTTTCACATGCATGGTTAACGAATTTTTCCTTTTTTAATTATTTTTTTTAATAATATTTATATTATTTTGTTTTTAAAAATAAGTTACAAAGTGCCTGTAAAATCTGTTGAATTTTTGTAAGAATTAATAACTAAGTTATAATAATTTTGTTGGGGAAAACAAGTTTATCGTACCTTTTCTGTTCTACAAAAATAAACACCGTTTAAGTGCTGAACGGTGTAGCTGATTTACAACAACAACGTTCATTATAAAGGCATAACACAATAATGATATTTCTGACAGGTTTTGTTGGAGCTCTATAAACGAATTTTTTGTAACAAAAAGTGTATATTCTAAACAGACGACAGTTTACTGTATGGAAAGGACGCAGTCGTATAAATAAAATTATTGCCCTGAAGTTCGGTCAAATGGATAAGACTCTTTAGTCAAATTGTCTTAAGAATTACACAATTAAAAACTATCGAATTTCTGGTAATAAAGGATTACTCAATTGGTATTGACCTTTGACCTACCTTTATACGAAACCACTGGTGGGTGGCTTTATATTTTCTCATGAAATTCAACAGATTTCTTCATGTGAACAATCTTAATAAAGCTTTCGGCTCAATTCGTCTTTCATCAGACGTCCGTTGAACTCGAATTCGAATATTTTACAATTAACAGTTTCGTGGTATTTATATTGTATCTATGTAATATGATTATCAGCTATGTTTGCTGCTGAAATTAGTTTTAGGAATTGTCCATTGGTCAAAATTGTATCACTTGTGCAAGTTAACACTTATAATTGCTCTGCAAAAAGTTCCATACATTTTCCAAGAAAATTGTCGAATTTATGTAAAACGCAAAATGTCGAATGCAGCGAACAAGTGGAGCTTAATTATTTGGCCGGTTATTTTATAGCCATAGATTTAACAAATACGACGTAAATCGCCAATCAAACATAATTGTGTGGTATTAACTTATAAGTTAGACAGACCAATGCTGTTCTTATCTCGGTGATATACAAAACAAAAATACAGGGTAAAACGGAATGAAGATCTAACAATTTAGAACACGTAGATTCATAAATCAGTTAGACAATGTAAATAAAAAGCTGTTACAGCAAAAATCAATATTGCGATTTTCAGCGATATTGACCCAAGAACGAATCCGATTGCCCCATTTTAATAGCTTTAGAAAGACATTTACCATTGGCTGAGAAAAATTATTGATCTTCTTTTGATTGTTAAAAAAATATATATCAATATAAGTAAAGAATTGTACGTACCTCTAGCATGACGGAAGCCGCCATATACAAATCCACGAAGTGTAAATAATAATCACAGATTCAACGGGCAATATATCTCTCGTATAGACCGACCATGCGTTGATATACAAAACAGACGTATATAACAATAACTTATGGCCCACTAAACGCTACTATCCTTTTTTATGCGATGGACTTCTTTTCAAGGCTTAGAGTTCGTTAGAAATGGTTCGTTCAATGAGTGCCAAACAGAATTGTCCAAAACAAGGCCGATTCATTAATTTGTTGACTGTATACCCACTTAAGCTTACTCCTCAAATAAATTCGCCGTGAATTAAAATCACAGCTATTACAACAAGCTTTCTAGCACATAAGTCGTCAACCCACAGCTTCTCGTCGTATCTGTGCTAATGTCCAAGACGATTTCTCAGTTGAATATGGATTGAGCAGACACCTAGCACATACACTAAGTCAATCAAGGTAGGCTTAGTATTTGAACAGATCTCTTGTCAGTTTTCAGTGAAGCTAAATGAGTATCTGCTACAGCTAACGTGTTGTGAAGTTGTGTGAACAAAACACCGAGTACCGCCTCTTAGCTAGCAGCCAGTCACACCCAACCGAGCTAAGACGTACGGCAGAGGTCTCTTCAGCCAATCGCGGCCTCTAATTACCGGTTGATTGATTGCCCAGTTCTTCCCTCGGACTTCCTTGACACCTTTTAGTCACTCTACGATGTTTTTAGACATTTAGACATATCCATCAAACAAGGCCTACAGTTACCAAAGGATTATTATAGGTCATATTTCGGCTACAAGAAACCCTATCTGTTTACCCCTTGAAGTATCATGTCGGCAGAGCTGTAAACATTGCCAGTGAACTACTTCACGTGACTTCGTAACAACTAAGCCCTCACTTGCGCTAACGTTCGAAACGATAAGTGTCGTCTGCTCTTTGGTTTATTGCCAATGATTCAAACTTTGCTATATAATTACCAAGCGACAGAGCTTCGTACCATACGTAATTGTATCTCTCGGATAAATCTAACACAGACGTTTTTCAAGTCGAACAAGTAACCCTATAAAACCATGTATTTCACAAGAAGCAAATTTTAAAAATAGCAGAAATAAAGAAAAAGTTTTCGAACCAGTATGTTAATTCGAAGATCCGTTGAACCGATCAAATTATTAAATCTGTCTTATTTTATACAGAGACCCAAATAAACGTAACAATGGATATTACCTATAAGAGCCCATCAAAGTGATAAAGCTCCAATATCTTCTCCAAAAGGTACACAAGTTATAAAGAACGCCCTTAGATAAAGAGATAAAGATCTTACATTCAAAAATTATTTGACCGATGAGACTATGCAGTAGAGAAGAGAAGTTTAATTGATTTCCAAAAGAATGTCAGCGTGCCCAAGTGTGATTGGTCTTCGAGACATGCGTTAATCGGTATGACATAGTTTAGTGCATATATTGCAATAAGCTTTTTTTAAGCTTTTAGATTTACTAATGTAAGTTCTTATTATATTAGCGAAATTCCTTTCCTGAACTTCACATATTGCAATGTTTTGGATTGAAAGTAACAAAGAATTATGTTTTCTGACATCGATACATACGCTTTATAGCCACTTTCAATAGTCTCTTTGAGATACCATATATAAATGGCGTGTATTTTGGGTATCGAGTGAACATAAACATTGATTTGTGTGTTAGCAGATCTGAAGCGGGCCTATCAAGTGACTCACAATTTACTCGAGTCTCCAATGAACGTGATAGGAACCGAGACTTTAGACTGTATCGCTAAAATTAAACGCGATAATATAATTGCCAGTGTTGATAATCGGTCGATAGCATCGCGGATCTTCGCGACCGCCTGAGCGAACAACTCACTTCCGCGCTGATCGTCTACAGATCGTGGACGTGCGTTTGGGAACTCCGAGATCCGCGCAGTTTATACCTAAACGCTGGACGTCTGACACGTACAGGCAGCCACGGGCTCGTCCAAAAGGGGAAGCGAGTTTGGGAAGTCGGTATTCCCAAGAAGAAATATGTGATTTAGAGAGCAAATTAAAGTCTAAACTATTTGGGAGAAAACTGCACGTCATATAATTTCCTGACAATTAATTATCTGCCATATTTTACCCACTCTCAAGCCTTGCGAGCCTATAGCTCCTGCCAGACATCTAATAAAGATGTTCCTAAATAACAAATTGAAAGACACTCGCAGTTTATCGAATTTTAACTACACGACTGTCTATAAGTGACCATTCTAATATGTTTTCAAATAGAATGCCGATAATATACAGAAATTTGTTCATCGGGTCTAAAATTGATTTATACCTCTGTGCCATTAAAATAATCTTGGAAATCGTCGTGTTAAGTCGTCTTAAAAAATGAAGAGAAGAATTAAACTGCCTGACAACGGCCACTTCACAGAAAAAAACATGGTTTGTGTATTTGAAGACTGGTTAGGCTTGACTGAGTAACCTAAACAGAGCCGGGTAGAAAACGCACCCTTGACTCGGACCCGTCTCATGTTGTATACACTGGGCGGCACAAACAATAGAAAGCTACCATCGACCTGCAATAAAACCTGTTCAGACCCTTGAATATATTAAGAGGAGTAAACCAAGAAGCGTGGAGTTTTTGTTACAAGCGCTATAAACTGAAGAGGATGCCACTTTAGGTTGACTCTTATCAAAGGACACGGGTTTGATTACTGCGCACAAAACTGTTTATTTGAATGTACCTTGTTGTTAGGTCAAATGTTGCCATTATTGGGTCTTGTGGGCACAGTCTGTGTGATTCTATTTACGGATTTAAACAAATACACACGAATACAAACACGAGGCTTGGTGCGCAAAGGAGTATGATCTTGTTCAATATTTTACTGCAATTTAGAAAAAAATAAAAAATATATAAAATAGAATTCAACCATTAACGTATTACTTACTATAACTGTATCTTGTAGATTTGTTAGCTTTTTTAAAATTCATTTAATAAACACTTTAGTTAGCTATATATTGTTCATTTTATTTTTAAACAATTAAATGAAATCCTCTTGTAGCATTTAAACAGTTTTTTAAAAATACATAAATAACAATATATTGTTAACAAATTAGCTTAAATAAGAAAATTGTCACATTTTTTAATATTATTATTTGGGGAAATAAGACGATATGCACGACTATAGAGATGTATCTCCCCCAATAGACGGGTGTGATCATAGTTTTAAATCCAGGCTAGTATAACCTAATACCTCATCCATTATCAAAACGATCCTAGACTGATTAACATGAGCTCGACATCATCATTTATATCTAAAACCAAGAAATATAACAGAGTTTGGCTGCAAATATACACACTTTGTTTCCATTGAAGCATTCAGACTTGGCTTTTCTTCGATCTCAATTTTGGAGGTCGAAATCAAAGCTGAACGCTAATTTGAGAGAGTCTGCGAGACATTAATCAAAAATAATTCCAAACTCCGGACTGTAATAAGATTCGGCTTAGCGGACTTTTAATGTTTTTCTTAGATTGATGTAGTTTCTATCAAGTTAGACGGCTCTGGTAATAGGGCAGAAAGGAAAACAGACGTTAAACTGTTTATAGCTGGGTTAATAACTGGATGCAGACGCCCTGTTATCAGACACGTGACCGGGCAATAAATAACAGTATTGTATGTGACTGGTCGATATTGAATATATACTGAAGTGTCATACAAGTTTTAAAAGTAGGTTGGTATATATAAATATGTTTAATAACATATAGTTTATCAGAAATAAGTAAGAAGAAAATTTAATAACAAAATAACATATGTTGATAAAAATTAATTCTTAAAGCAATTTTAAAAAATATTAATTATTAATTCTCACTGAAGTATTTCTGAACAGTTTTACGTCAGTTTATTATCCACAAAACATAAGACTTTCCATAAACTTGCTAAAAAACTTTTTTTTTACTTGATATAAAAGCAATATTTTGTTGAAAAATAAAACTCTGAATCATTGCACACAGAAAATTGAAAACAAATTGCGGAAACTACAATTTTCCGGCTGGGATCATGGGTTCTGTAGTGTAAATAGATATTAATAGCCGAGGAACGTTTTCATTAAGAGACGCCAACAACAATGGTTTGTAAAGGTGAGTGCGCGCCACAAAAACACACAGCGATTCTTGATTTTATGCTCTCTTGCTTCTCTTTACTGATGGGTGAAATCTCACGGACTCTTCATTATGGGTACAATGGACAAGGGCCGTTGAAGAGACGTTAAGTCTAAACACTTTACGGTAGTTCGGCCTTTCTCAAAGTAAGATTAGGAGGCAAGGTTTCTCCATACTTTTATGCAATACCGAAACCCTTGTCCTAATTTATGAATGAGGAATAGCAGGTGGTTGTAACACAGAAGGTTGAATTGACACATACAGTACATGTGCGTGGAATTAGGGAACGCTAAAAGCACCCGACATTCATAGAAATAATTAAAAATAAATGTTAAATGTATTAGGTAAGGCTATGTTTATATCTGAACATTGTTATGTAGGCCTATACCTCTGAAGATGTGGGCGGAAAAAAGAATTACATGCCACGACTTTAGAAGAAATCATGTACTTCGACAAGTGTACATTTGTTTCTATTTATATATATATATTTATGAAATTTGTATATATGTATATCTGAAACTTGGATATATCTTAAAGGGAATTTTAATTAAATCAAACCCATTAATCATCTCATGTTCTAGATAAAATCACAGAGACAAGTTTCTAAAATTTCGAATTGTGACGAACTTCTCCAGCGAAAGAAATGGCCATGTATATGGTAGAGCAAATATTTGGTACAACTACTTTAACAAAAACTGAATGCTAGTAGAGGCAAGCAAAATTGTATTTCTCTAAATAATCCAAATATATTTTTTTTGTCCTTGTCTTTTTTAACACACGGGTTATTTCCAACTCCTTTAAAACTACTCTTATTGGCTGGCGTTTATTTTACGATATACCTGCGTGTTTTTGTGTGACAAAAAATGCCGAAGCAAGACAATCACAAAGAGCAAAACTTAAGCACGGGGTAAAGCACTAATCAATCAATCAACCCAGCCAACCGCCTGCTATTTGTGTGTATGTATATTGTTAAACCTATGAGGAAACTCGTCTCTGGGAGTTTTATCTAGAACATGATAAGGTTCATCGATTTGGATTAATTGACATAACTGCTCCACCAAAGTGAATACATTTTAGAAATCTATTGTTATAGTCTAAAACAATATATTTCTAAAATGTATTCACTTTGGATATATAGTTTCACTCGAGATTTGGGAATATGTTACCCCTGAGATAACAAC